>PVIH01011590.1:0-68309 GCA_004025045.1 Sigmodon hispidus
TTTGTTCATCTCTTCCAATTTTTTGTTTGTATTTTCTTCTATTTCTTTAAGGCTTTTTTTCATATCTTCTTTGAGAGCTTCGATGATCATCAAAAAGGAATTTTTGGTGTTGCTTCCTTCTGTTTCCTCTTCATTGCTCAGTTCAGGTCTTGTATTTGTAAGATCGCCACTCTCTTCTGGAGTTACCATGTTGTCCTTTCTATTATTATGTAATTTCTTGCACTGATGTTTGCCCATGGCTTCAGTGGTTCACGATTAGATGGGTCCTGGGGTCCTGGTCAGTTGTGGCACTTGGGTTTGTGTGTCTCCTGTCACCTCTCTGGTCGGGGTTTGATTCTGTCTTTCAGAGACCCCTGCAGTTGTTGGTTCGCTCAGTTCGAGGTTGTGGTGGGTAGCCGTGCAAATTCCCTCAGCAGGAGCTGTGGGTGTGGCCGGGGCAGAGTTCAGCTGCCCCTGCTCCAGAGTGCGCTGGGACTCCGCAGAGAGCACCAGGTCCAGGGAGCGGAACCGGAAGCAATGGGAGCTCAACTCTCCCTCCCAGGCCAGGATACAGGCGCTGAGGCCTGCCGATCCCTACTCACCTCTGGTCAGGGTCTGAATCTGCCCCTCAGAGACCCCTGCAGTTGGTTCGCTCAGTTCGCTCAGTTCGAGGTCGTAGTGGGGAGCCGTGCAGATTCCCTCAGCAGGAGCTGTGGGTGTGGCCAGGGGCAGAGTTCAGCTGCCCCTGCTCCAGAGTGCGCTGGGACTCCGCAGAGAGCACCCGGTCCCGGGAGCGGAACCAGAAGCAATCAGCAGTGTATTCTTAACTCTTAATGGCCAGAATACTCAAGAAGAATCCTTAGGTCAAAGCTGCTGCAATTATTATTCAAATTCTGGTATATTATGGAGGTCTCATTTAAAACTTTATAAAATTTGTTTATAACTCTAATCCTGGCATCCTATTGTTCTTTAATCATAGAACACTACCGTAACTTTGAATGTGTTATTTTTAAAGAAAGGCAGGTTCTGACATCTCATTCTTTTATTGTTTTTCCACTTCATTTTTTGTTCATCAGTATAAATCTGTGTAGGGCAGAAGTGTATGACAAGCCATCCTGGCCATAGTGCCACTCAATTGCCTGAGTGTATTGTGGGAAGAGGTATGCAATCTAAACTTTGTCCAACTCCTCTAGTCCACTGAATCTTGTTGAGCTTTTTGAGTTTGCTTTGCTTTGATTGTCTTATTTCTGAGTTAATACAGGGACAGATGTTTCAAGAATGTCTCAGAGCCTCAAGAAGAGACCTGTGTCTTCTTCATGTGTGTCACAACCCCCAAGGTGTAAGAAAGACCTTCAAGTACATAAAGATATCTCCTTAAAAGTGAGGGTAACAGTATGTTTGGGACTGTCCTGGGAAAGCTGAGAAGCTACATTTCTGGGAGAAGGCACACATGATTCAGAAAAAATTTTCCATAAATTCAGTATTCCCAAACTGTACAAATATTAAAATTTTCTCAAGAATGCAACAGGTGGAGATGAAAACCAAAGGTGGCACAATGGCCATCATATAGCTCAGCTAGCTGGATATTTGTCAAGCAGTTGTGCTGGCTTTGTGACTTTTGCCATTCTCTTAAGATATGGCTGTGCCAAAATATATTTTTAATTAAAACACTTATAAGTAAACAACTTAAAGATGCATCTCAAAATCAGAAAAATGACAAGACAAACTTCAAAGTACTGTTGAAAAAATAAAGATTATGGAATAAATTCATAAAATTAAAGCCAAAAGATCAATAAGTCAAGGAGGAGTGGGTTTTTAAAATTAAAAAAAAAATCAATAAAATTTTTGACTAAGCAAAATAAATAGACAAAGGATCCAAATTTATTAATTTGGAAATTAGAAGGAATATTATAATAGATTTCCTTAAAATACAAAGGACTATTTAGGAATATAGTTGAACTTTATATTCCCAAAACCTGGAGAACCTAGAGGAAATGAATGAGTGATATAACCATACACACACATACATATGTATGTGTGTGTTATACAAAGGCAAACAGACAAAAAGAGAGACAGAGAAAAAAAAAAGAAATAGGACTAAAGAAAGAAAACCCATGACTCCAGATTCACTGCTGAGTTCTACTAGGCTTTTAAAGAAGGGAAAGTGCTTTTAAGACTTATTTGTTGATTATTGGTCTTAGTGTCTCTGCCACTGGTGTTATATTTAGGAAGTGGTCGCCTGTGCCGATTTGTAGAAGTGTATTTACCACTTTCTTTTCTATCAAGTTCAAAGTGGCTGGGTTAAAGTTGAGGTCTTTGATCCACTTGGATTTGAGTTTTGTGCAGGGTGACAGGCTCGGATCTATTTGCATTTTTCTGCACACTTCCATCCAGCTATGCCAACACCATTTGTTAAATATACTATATTTTTTCCTTTGAATGTTTTGGGCCTCTTTGTCAAAGATTAGGTATTCATAGATTTTTGGGTTAAAGTCTGGATCCTCAATTCTATTCCATTGACGCACAAGTCTGTTTTTATGCCAGTACCAGGCTGTTTTTATTACTGTAGCTCTATAGTATAACTTAAAGTCTAGGATGGTGATACCTCCTGAGGTTCTTTTGTTGAGTAAAATTGTTTTGGCAATCCTGGCTTTCCTGTTATTCCAAATGAAATTGAGTATTGTTCTTTCAAGGTCCAAAAAATATTGTGTTGGGATTTTGATGGGCAGTGCATTGAATCTGTAGAGTGCCTTTGGTAGAATTGCCATTTTTACTATGTTAATCCTACCTATCCAGGAACATGGGAGAGCTTTCCATTTTCTGATATCCTCTTCAATAGGTGGGATCTCCTAAAGCTAAGAAGCTTCTGTAAAGCCAAGGACACTGTCAATAGGACAAAATGGCAGCCTACAGAATGCAAAAAGATTTTCACCAATTCTACAAGTGATAGAGGACTGATCTCTATGATATATAAAGAACTCAAGAATCTAGAGCCCAAAACCTTGAATAACCCAATCAAAAAATGGGGTACAGACCTAAAAAGGGAATTCTCAGCAGTGGAATTACGAATGGCTAAAAGGTACCTGAAAAAGTGCTCATCATCTTTAGCCATCAGAGAAATGCAAATCAAAACAACTTTGAGATACCACCTAACACCTGTTAGATTGGCTAAGATAAAAGGCACAGATGACAGCCTATGTTGGAGAGGATGCGGAGCAAGGGGAACACTACTCTATTGTTGGTGGGAGTGTAAGCTTGTTAAGTGACTTTGGAATGCAATATGGCGGTTTCTCAGAAAATTGAGACTCAATCTTCCCAAGGACCTAGCAATACCACTTCTGGGTGTATACCCTAAAGATGCACATTCACACTCCAAAGGTATTAGCTCAACTATGTTCATAGCAGCATTATTTGTAATAGCAAGAACCTGGAAACAACCTAGATGTCCCTCAATTGAGGAATGGATTAACAAACTGTGGTACATCTGCACAATGGAATACTACTCAGCAGTAAGAAAAAAATGATATCCTAAAATTTGCAGGCAAATGGATGGATTTGGAGAATATCCTCCTGAGCGAGGTATCACAAACTCAGAAAGATAAGCAGGGGATGTACTCACTCATTAGTGGTCTCTAAACAAACTAACAAGAAAAAAAGCCAAGCATGCCCAAGCTGCAAACCACAACCAGTAAACAGCTTGGGATCAGAACTGGACTGACCCTTCGGATCTCACTCCACCTATAGGAACACCTGACTTAGTCTTGAGGGGCGGGGGACAAAACTGGGTTTGCCAGGAGTGGAGACTGAACTAAGTATCATTGGATCAGTGGGACCATGGGACTGTTTGCAGCCTGTCCAGGGAGGGGATGGGGAGTTGTGGAGAAGAAAAAATGATCTGATGTGGTGGGAGGGGGAAGGGACCTTGAATGGGGATATACAGGGATAGAAAAAAAAAAACCCAGAGGGAAAGCTGAACACAAAGTAATTTTATGTGTAGCAAATTATTTGCATTATCACCCTTGATAAGTCATGCTTATTATTTTTATTTTCTTTATAGTTACTGTTAACTTATCAGCATTTTAAATTCAATTTACTGTTTTTCTTGATAAATACAAAAGAAAAAAAAGACTTATTTTTTAAACCAGAAGAGAAATGACACTACATAACTCATCAACCCAGTATAATACAACATCAAAACTAGATAAGAATAGAATAACAAAAAGTATAAAGGCAAATCTCCTGATAAATAGAAATACTAAATATTCTTAACAAAATACATGCAAAGCACAGTCAGAATCAAGATCACCCTAAATTGATTCTATATCATGTCCTACTTAGTTTTATTCAAGAAATGTAAGTATGGCTTAACATATGCTAATCTATTAATGTAACACAGTGCATTAAAGACAGAAATCATACAATCATCTCAAGAGATGCAGAAAAGACCTTCCTCAAAATTTAACATCCCTTTGTGACCAAAACCCTAAGAAAAGTAAGAATAAAAAGAACATGGTAAATAAATATTCATCACAAATGGAGGAAATCCTGAAGGCATTTTCTCTAAAACAGCTGCTAGACAATGGTGTCTACTTCCTGCACTGTTAATAAATGCAGTGCTTGAAGTCTTAGCTAGAGGTATAAAGCAAGAAAAAGAAAAGGGGCAATGTTTGACCTTAGTTGTAGCAGTGCTTCTTTTAAAAATTTGAGTGCCCTTGTATTTGTTGCATAAATGCTAAAAATTGCAGCATCCTCCGGGTGAGATTTTTCTGTTGATACGTATGTAGTCACCTTCCCATATATCTTAGTTAGAGATTCTATTGTTGTGGAAAGACACCATGACCATGGCAACTTTTATAAATGAAAACATTTAATTTGGGTGGTTTGCTTACATATTAGAGGTTTATTTTATTATCATCATAATGGGGAGAATGGGCAGCATGCAGACAGGCATGGTGCTAGAGTAGGAGCTGAGAGTCCTACTCTTTCAGGCAACAGGAACTGGACAATATCCTGAGCATAGAAAACCTTAAATCCCACTCCTACAGTGACACACTTTCTCCAACAAGACAATAACCCACTCTAACAAAGAATGCCACTCCCTAAGAGATTATTAGGGCCAATTACATTCATTCTACCACACCATCTCTCATTATTTTGGGTTTGAAGTCTATTTTGTCAGATATAAAACTGTGTACCAACTGGGTTTTTAGATTCATTTGCTTGGAACATATTCTTTCATTCTTTTACGCTGAAAAGGTATCTGTCCTTGATGGTGAGATGGGTTTCCTGGATGCAGTAGAAATCTGGATCCTGTTTTCTTTCTTTTTTTTTTTTCTTAAGAACTCTCTTTTCTTTTCTTTTTATTATTATAGATAAAGAAGTCACATTTTATATCCTTGTATATCTTTATTCAAGGTCCTTTCCCCCTCCCACCACATCAGGTCATTCTTTCTTCTCCACATCTCCCCATCCCCAGCATGGGCAGGCGATCCCAAGGTCCCACAGTCCCAATATTGCTTAGTTCAGTCTCCACTCCTGGCAAATCCAGTTTTCTCCCCCCAACATTAAGACTGAGTCAGGTGTTCCTCTAGGGGGAGTAGGATCCAAGGAGTCAGTCCAAGGATCCTGTTTTCTAGTGCAATCTGCTAGTCTGTTTCCTTTTGTAGAGGAGGATGTTAAGAATATTATGATTGAAAGTTAAAGCTATCAAAGAGCTGCATTTACTATTTCCTGTTATTTTGCATTATTATGTAATTTTGCTAAAAATCTTTTTTCAGACTTTGACTTTTTTATCTTACTTTATTTTTATTATTTATATATTTGGTCTCTTAATAGTGTCCCAGATTTTCTGGATAATAATGCTTCAATTTTATTTTTTTTTTGGATTTAACATTTTCTTTGAGGTATTCATCTTTTTATACTTTATCTTCAATGCCTGAGAGCCTCATTCCACGTCCTGTACTCTATTGGTGAAGTTTATTAGTAACAGTTTCATTGGGCTTCCTGAATTTCTCATTTCTAGTTTTATCTCAGTTTTTTTTTTAAGTGATTCCATTTCTACTTTCATATCTTGAACTTGTTTTATCTTTTCTTCCTACTGTGATTTTATAGACCTCATTAAGATATTTATTCATATCCTATTTAAAATTCTTAAACATATCCATGGTAGCTATTTTGAAGTCTTTGCCTTAAGCTTTAGCTATATTTCTCAGGGTCTGTTGCAGTAGGGTTGCTTGGTTTTAATGAAGACATATTGTCTTGATTATTACTAATATTTTACACTGGCTCTAAGCATCTGGGGATAAAATAATTGTAATTATATATATTGATATTTGATTTTTCTTTTTTGGGTTAATAATTATTTTGCCTTATCTAGATCTTATGGAGGCAGAGAGTTGCCTGGTAGACAGTGCTCCTACAGGTCAGTGGGTAGCAAGGAGAAATAGAAGTGTCCTAAGGGAAAGGCTGAAGAAGGCTTCAGAAACGAGCTAACAGGATCCTCTTCACACATAGAGGTAGGGTTTATAAGGAGTTGGAAGTGTAGAGAAAGGGGAAATCGTGCAAGTAGGTTGTAGTAAGGCAAAGAATTATTGGAGAGGCAGGTATAAACAGATTAGGGGATCCTGTGTCTAAACCAAAAGTTTAAATGTTCAGTGAATAAAGTTAATGAGTCTTACCTAATGTGGTGGGGTGGGGGGGGGACAGTAAGCAGGTTGTTGTCAGGCTGAGGGTGAGAGTGGAGAGTTCATACTGGGAAACATAAAGAATAATGTGATTCATTTACTGGAGTTCCTGCAAGATGTATACAATGGACATCCAGAGTGTAGGGAAAAGGGGCCAGCCAAAGAAACCCACCCTGGCCCTGGAATCAGAAGAGGTGAAAGAAATATACCTCAGCCCTAAGACCCAAGCCAGCAAGAGAAACACTATATTCCTGAAGCCAAAACCTAAGAAACATAGACTGACCCTAAAACTAGGGCCAAAACATCACATTTTGTTCTTAGAACCAGAGCCAATTAGAGAAATATGCCCTGGCTTTAAAATTAGAGTCCTAAAGATAAGGAGGGCCAGTGAAAGAAACACAGTTTGGCCCTGAAATCAGATCCATGTTTGTGTCTGACTAACAAAACCAACCAATCCCTGATCAACAAAACTAACCAATCCCTAAGCAGAAAATCTCCTGGAGAAACTCCACCCCTAAAAAGCCCTATATAAGTCCCTCTGCCTTTCAGTTATAGGCTGCATTTTCCCACCCCAGCACAGGCAGCCACTCTTCCAGACTCCTCTTTCCCAAATAAATGTCTTTCTCAGAGAGTCATAGGTGAAGATCTTCATTTCCTGGTATAAAACAGAAGAACCTTGCTGAGATTTCCCTTAGGGGAACTGAGCAGAAAAAACAAAAACAAAACAAAATAAAAATACCACTTGCTTTGAAGTTCTCTTAGGAGTGCTGAGCAAGGTGGAGCGAATAAAAAAAAATAATAACTTTTTTCTGAGCCAAAGAATATTCTTACATTTCTGCATGGGTTTTCCCTTTAGCAGAGTGAAGCTGAAGATGCAAAATCTTGGGCCTGAAAGAAGAAAAAGCAGAACTCTGCTGGCAAGACCCTTAAGAGGGATCAAAGCTCAGCTCTAATGGCTGTATCCTGTGGGGAAACCATTCCCCAATGAGCCCCAGTTCAGGTATTGCCTGACTTTCCTACCAGTCAGAAAACCTCTACCTCTAGAATTGTTACACTCTGGGCAAATAGAGAAGAGATGTAATATTTCTCCACAGCAGAGTTAGGCAGACCTGTAACAACCTCACTGGGGAAACCCTTCCCTGCTGAAACAGAGTTGTTACACACTTGGATTAGGGAAACCTTTTCTGGGGCAAGGACTGTATCACTTTGCTGGGGAAACCATTCCCCATCTGAACAGAGCTGTAACACTTCTTTTGGGATACCTTTCCTTTACAAACTGTAGCTATTTCTTTGCTTCAAACTACTAGGAAACCTTCCCTTCTGAGCTACGGGCGTTTCTTGGCTTCTGAATTCCAGTATACCTTTCTCTTCAGAGCTGTAATACTTCAAGAACATTCATTCATTGCTGGTGGGAGTGCAAATTTATACAGCCACTATAGAAGTCAGTGTGGCAATTTCTCAAGTAGAGTGAAATCAGCCTTCCTCAATATCCAGCTATATCACTCTTAGGCAAATACTCGAAGGACACTTCATCCTACCACAAGAAAACTTGCTCAACCATGTTCACTGCTGATCTACTGATAATGTCCAGAAATTGTAGACAGTCTAGATATCCATCATCAGTTTAATGGGTAATAAAAATGTGATACACTTACATAATGAAATACTACTCATTGTTGAAAAAGTAAAAATTTCAGGTAAATGGATGGAGTTAGAAATACTATGTAGTGGATGTTATCTTTAAAGCCTTTCAGTAAGCATATGTAATCCCTTTAACCACAGAGGTTGGGTATAAAATAAGGGACTTGGAGGGTAGGGTTCTTATGTAAGAAGAAATATAATACACACTTACAGAGCAACTGAGGAAGACAGATGGAAACAAAGGGGAGAAGAGAACGGAAGAGGAAGGGGGAAGGAAGTTAGGGAGGCACGGTTAAAACTAAGCCCCCTGTGAGGGGTCATATGGAAACCAGTACAATAGACGCTTCTTTTTTCTGTTGTTCATTTGCTTTACTTTTTGAGGCAGGGTTTCTCTGTAGTCATGGATGTCCTGGAACTGCTCTATAGATCAGTCTGTTTATGAACTCAGAAATCTGCCTGTCTCTGCCTCCTAAATGCTGGGATTAAAGGCATGTGCCACCACACCTGGCTTTAAGCTTCATAATATTTAAACTTACATGAAAGAAATCTAAATGGAATCACCAAGCCATAGGGAGACAAAGCTTGAACTAGACATTTCTCACCATCAAATGAAACCTCCATCATCAAAAATGGCTTATATCTCATTGAGTTGTTAGTCAAAGGATTCCCATGAAAATCCCCATACAAGTCAAGCTATTGACAAGGCTACTTACTGTTCTCCACAAACTGATTGTAAACCTGCCTTTATTGCTGAAAACATCGTATACATATATTATTGAATGTGGAGAAGTTAAGCTAGTGCTAAATAGAGCCTTCATCTCTGTGCAATAGTATTCATAGTACTGGAATGTACTTTGCACATTACCAAATGAGAAAAGTAAATATCAACCCAGTTATATACTCAGCAATCTACAACTAAGACCTGTCTTTGTGTTACACTGGTGCAATAGTGGCACAAAAGTTGTGAGAATAATTGATCAATATGTGATTGGATTTAATGCCTACTCCATGAGATAGACCCCATGACCAACACTGCTTGGGTGGCCAAGAACATATAATTACATAGGGTATGTATCTAGGGGAAACCTAAAAGCTATTGTTCTTCTGAAGAAATATATCAATAGAATGACTTGCAGTCAGCTATAGCCATAGATTAGTGTCTTACTTAGCCATCATCAGAGATGCTCCCACCTGCAGTAAATTGGAAGGAATACAGAGATCCACAATTGGATAATGTACAGAGACCTTGGAATGCCCAGTCCTAAATGAAAGAAATCCATCAAACTTCTCCCCTCTGGACTCAAAAACTTTGAGGAAGGGGAGGCAGAATGATTTTTAAAGCCAGAGATGATGGAGAATACCAAGAAGGTCATGCATTCCAAACACAGCATGACTGATGCACATACAGAGATGGTGGCAGCATGCATAAGAGTCTGCACATTTCTAAGCCAGATGGGGTCCTAGCACTAATAGGGAAAAGTAGACACAATCTCCCATATATAACCCAGAAACTGCCTCCAATTAATAATCTCTCACAAAGCAAAAATTAATTTTGTCCAGTGTATTTTCATTGAGCAATCAAACCATACAAACTATGGCAAGCCCATGCCTAGCAGTGACTGCCTACTGAAATGGACTCCATAATATTCTGGGAGAATTTTTGTCTCAATGCTTTGTCTGTTTTGTTGTTGTTGCTATTATTGCTTATGTATTATGATTTCTGAAAAATAAATAAATACAGGAACAAAGATGGAAGGGAAGGGAAGGGAAGCATAGGGAAGTGAAGGCACAAAGAGAAGCTATATTAATGGCTCAGTGGTTAACAACACCGCCTGCCCTTCTAGAAGTCCCAGGTTTAATTCCCACCACCCAGAACTATCTGTAATTCTAGTCCTAGGAGATCCAATACCCTCTTCTGGTCTTCTAGACTTCTGTATACTTGTGGTGTACCAATACATTTATACATGCAGGCAATGCATCCATTCTCACAAAACAAATAAACATTGTTTTTTAAAAGAAGTTTAAGTAAAACTATATTTGCAGGAGTATAAGATCTTATACTTAAGAGGCTAAAGACTGCTACCAGAAAGCACTTAGATGTGATAAACATTTTCATCAAAGTAGCTAAATGCAAAATCAACATATAAATTAAATAGTTTTCACATACTATTACGAAAGAAATTATGGAAAAGTCTCATTTGCAATAGCTTCAAAAGTATCTGGGAATAACTATAAGCCAGAAAATGAAACGTCTCCACAATGAAAACTATGTAATACTGAAAAGCTGAATTGGGGATGACACTAAAAGACCTAAAGACTTAATATGCTCATGGACTGTCAGACTTCATTGGAAAAGGGTATATTAGAAAAGGTAAGAGTGTGAGCAATGAGAAAATATTCACTCTAGTTCATTCTTTCTTCTTGGGAATTGTACAATGGGAAAAGAAGTAGGTACTATTGAAGTAAGTATATTGAATGAGCCCCTTCAAAGGGTTTCTGTGTCACTGAACCTGGGGGCTGTTACATACTGATGTTGGAAACTCTATGATAACTCTACAAATCTGATCAGGAGTTTGTTTTCTTCCAAGGAAATGTTTAGTATTATTGACATTTTTATTCTTTTCCCTCATTAATCATAGCTCTTATCCTTAATCTGTGTCAGAGCACATGAACTAACATTTTTTTGAGCAGTATGTCACAAAACTTTTTTTCCTAAATCTTCTGAAAAACCTATTTGAGGGGGTAAAGTTTTCTCTGCCACCGAGATCTATTGGGCCACATCTCTGGCCCTGGGTGTCTGAAAATCTGCATTTGACGCACTGCAGGCCTGTGGTTGCCTGAAGACTGAAGCTCAGACAGCTGAGCTCATGTCTGGGCCAGTTTCATGTGTGACTCTTTGCCCACATCCTGTTTTAATCAGTAGATGTGTCTAGTTTTTAAACGGATTAAAGGTTCAGTGTACCTTGATAAGGAAATCACAATCAGCTTTCAAATATAGCTTATTGAGACAAGTTATCAGTCATTGTCATCATCCATGCTCTTCATACTTTTTACTTTAAAATAATTTCAACATTTCCATTAAACTCAAAATTTTTTAATGACAAGATGACAGTTACTATGGTAAAGCAGTTTTTATAACAAGGAAATGCATGTTCTGGTCAATTACTTTCTTTCTTATTTTCTCACTCAGAAAATGAAATAAAGTTGAGAAACATATAAATTGCCGTCTGGATATTTTAAGAGAATACAAAGTGTCATCTTCCAGTTGAAAGATCACACATCTCTTCCTTTTCCTCTGTGCACTGGTGTCCTGAGAGTTGATTATCCCATGTTGATTTAATGTCACAGTGCAAGGAGAGCTCTTTGCCCTTCTCACCTGAAAAGTTTATGTGAAGCAGTGGTCACATTTCTAGGTCCAAGCTAAAACTAGGTCATTTGAAAATAAAATCATATTCTGTTAGCTATAAGTACCAGACTTTAAAAAATCAGTTGATGGACACAAACTGCCTCCATACCATAGATACTGTAATATACATACATCTAGAGTAATGGGAATTGTGCAGTAGTAAATGTGGATTAACTATGTGGTACACTGACTCATGCTTTTGCTGGTGTATATCTAGGTGTGGAATAGCTGGACCATATATGATAGTTGTATTTTTAGTTTTCTTAGGAACTGGTGTCCTAATTTCTATAGCAGCACTGCAACTTTGTGCTCCCACCAGTAGAATCTCGCCCTCTCACATCTTGCCAGCCTTTATTGTGATCAGTTTTTTGGTTTTGTTTGTTTGTTTGTTTTTGATGTTGGTATTCTGAATTGCTCTGCCATCATAGATAAACATTGAACATTTTAATAAAAATTTAACTAAAATTTGTTCTTTTGAAGACTATTCATTTGCCCTTTCATTGATTTCATGATTTGGGTTTTTTGCGAGGTGGGAGTAATTTTTGTAGTCTTGGTAGATTCTACGTAGTAATTCTTGTCAGATGTAGAGACAGAAAAATTTTCCTCCCATCCTGTTGGCTATCTCTTTATTTTGTTGAACTTTTTCTTTATTGTGCCACTTTTCAATTCATGCAATCCTACAAACCCTGTTAATTATCAGAAATTTCCTAAGTTACTAGAACACTTTTCACAAAGTTGACTATACCTATATCTCAGAATGCTTTTCCTTAATAATGCCAGAAAATCAGGTTCTATATTAAGGTCTTTGTCCACTGTATTTTTTTCTTTTTAGAGTGAGAGATATACATCTAGTTTTATTCTTCTACATGTGGATATCTGTCTACCTCTGGCAATATTTGTCAAAGAGGGTTGTCTGTTCTCTATGTTTTTGACATCTTCATTAATATATGAATAAGTGTACATATGTCATATTATATCCAGGTCCTCCATTTTTCCAGTGGACTATGTGTCTATTTTTGTGCTTATATTATGCTGATGTGTTTATTGTGGATTTGTAGTGCAATCTGAGATCAAGAATTGTGATACCTCTAGCATTGACTCTTTTGTATAGAATGCATTGACTATGTAACACTTCTTGCCTCAGCATGAATTTTAGGACTATTTTTACTAGTTCAGTAAAGAATGTTGTTAGAAATATCTCCTGTTAAAAAATTTTGTTGAATCTACAGGTTGTCAGTGGTATATTTATTTTTCACAATATTAATTCTGTCAAATCATTGTCTTTAAAGGTCTTCCTAGTTTCTAGTTTTTATTATAGAAGTTTTTGTCTACTTCACTAGATTAATTATTTGATTAGGAGAGTGGTTGTTTCCAAAGCTTTGTGAATAAAATTGAAATAGGATTTTTTTTTCTAGATTTCCTTCTTGACCATTTTATTATTACTACTTACAAAATCTATTGATTTTTGTATGTTGATTTGTGTGTCCCTAACTCTGATGAAGTATGCATCAGACCTAAGAGATTTCTGTGAGGGCTCATAGAGTTTTTACAGTATAAGCTCTTGTATACAGATAAGAATACTCATATTTTTTACTTCCAATTTATATTCTTTTAGCATGAAAGAATATTGAACTTTATTGAAGAATTTTTTTCCTATATTTCTGTGATGATTGTGTAATTGTTGTCCTTAAATGTATTACATTTATTGATATGCATATGTTGACTTGTCCTGACATCCCTGGAATGAAGTCAGCTTGGTTTTGAAGTATATTTTTATTAACAAGATCTTGAGTTTGGCTTGAAAGTATTTTCTTTAGAATTTTGGGTCTGTGTTTATCTGAGCAATTATTTTATTTTTCTTGCTGTTGTTACTGTATCTTTATACACCATTAATGTCTTTATAATACTGGTTACACATTTTAAGAATCAACTTAAATGTATTGGTACTGTCTCTTATTTAAAAGATTGGAAGAATCTGAACCTGATTCTGACCAGTCATAGGTTTTTGTTTCTTGGATGAGACTTATAGCTTCTGTTTCATTGCTTTCAATGTCCCCACTTCTTAGTCCCAATTTTCTGTATTAGTTACCATAGTTTGCTGTAATAAAACACCTGACAAAAAGGAGCTAAGGGAAAGAAGTGCTTTATTATAGCTTATACCTCAAAGTGTTATGTAGGAAACCTTGGTTAAGGAACAGGAAGGTACTGTTTACATGAGTAAGCAACAAGAATGCAACAAGAATGGCTCTACTCCTGGCCATTTTGTTGCATTCAGGTCATTCAGGAAGAAGAGATTGATCAAGTGTTAGGGACCCACTCTAAAACCTTAAGACTCAGCCTTGGTTATCCACTTCCCCCAGCCAGACTCCATCTTCTAAATTTACACATCTCGAGACCTATTTTAAAAAACAAATGTGAGCCTGCTTAAGTTTTTCCTTTTTATAATTTTTTGTTATTTATATAGACAAAAGTCTCATCTTCTATTCATGTATTCCCTTGTTCAAATTCCCTTCCCCCTCCCAACCCCTCTCTGTCAGTCTTCAGCCTCTCCTCCTCATCCCCTTCATCCTCTCCCCAGAAAGCACAAGAGGTCCCAAGGTGGATTAGTTCAGCATCCACTGCAGGCAACAAAGAATTGGGCATTCCTGAAAGAAATTTTACTTAATTAAAGAGTTAAAATTGGGAAAACTCTATTCATCTGGATCTTTTGAAGTAATAAATTCACCTTTAATATGGGTCAGACTTTCTGGAGACAGTATATTTACTTTCTAAAAGATTGCTTTTCAGCAAGTCCTACAAAGCAAAGTCTATTAACCATGAATTTGCTCAACCGTTGTTTGTCTGACAATCTCTTCATTTTTTTGTCTTCAATTTGAAAGATAATTTTACAAAGTATAATTTACCGTTTGCTTTCTCTCCTTAAAATACTTAATTGCTCTGTCTTACAAGGTTTCTGAAATTTTGTATATAATTAATTGCTTTGATCTGAAATCAATGTTAAAATTTGTGCCTAAAAAATCTTACCCATGTTTTGAATGCTCACTCTCTTCCCAGCTTATGGCATTGTTTTGAAAGCCATGGAGCTCTGATGTGGTGAAGCCTGGATGACACAAAGTCAGCAGCAGCAGAAGGCCTTTGAAGTTGTACCCAGTCCTGCTCCTAACCTGCTATATCTGCCAATTGGTTGTCCATGATGCTCACAGATCTGCCATGTATTTTCACCACTATAGATAGAACCACACTTCTATAAATTCTTCGCCATAATTAATTGAAGCCATGTGCAAATAAAATAAAATCACTTCTCTGTCTTAGGCTGTTTCTTTCAGGTGTTTTTGTCACAAATACAAAAGTAACTATTACAAAAAGTTGGTAAAAGAGTGAGGTCATTGCCATGATTAAGCCTGACCATGTGGTTATTTCTAATGTAGCCCAAGGTAGAGTGGTCTTCTAGAGCCAGAAGCAATATTTATGACATACAGAAGAATGGAGAGTGCTGTAATATTTGTTTAACTGGTGGTTCTGCTGGGAGTTTGGAACACTGGAATGCCATCAGAAGCAGTTAGACTAAAGACTGTACTCACAAAGTTTCACATGCACACAAAGACTCTGCCAGGAGCAGAGGACATTCTTGTTGTATTCTGTCAAAGATTCCTGTCATGCTTATATTTCTTGCTGCTTTTAGTCTGACTTACAGAAAGAATTGAGAATAAAAATTAGATCAGAAATGTTTAATTAATGTGCAATTTGATTAAGACAATTAGAAATGTACTGTGAAAGTTAGATTCCCATTTATTAAAGACTTTAGAGTATAAAGTTGAGACTGTCATCTGAAAACAGAATGCTACAAGGGTGCCTTGCAGGGAAATGCCATCCTAGGGATATATTTTTCCAGTTTAAGCTGTGTAGACACTCAACTACTATGGTCATGGTGCCAGGAAGCAAGTCTACCTCTTAGGGAACAGAAGATGGCCTTGTATATGTGATGCTAGTTTTTTAGGAACAGTTGGTTTAAAATTTACAAGATCATACAAGCTGGCACCAAGGTTCCAAACAAAGGTCTATGATCCCGGGTCATGAATGTCAGACTTGTAATCCTTAAAGTACTTGTGCTGTTTAAACACAAATGATGCTATGAAGGTGAAGCCTGCATTTCAGTAGAGATATAAAGATTATGGAACATCTATAGGGAAGAGGTGCAATCACTAAGTGGAACTAATCCAGGAAAGAGCCCTGTGTACTTCAGAGGTGGGTATGCTCAAATTTAGTGGTCTACAGATGTGCCTGTATATCCCTGGCACATAGTCATCATGTGTCTGGGATTCCAGGCATGGAACTACAGGACTTAATGTTTTTCCAATAGCATTTTAGTAATGCTCTGTTCCTGGTCCATACTTTTGAAATGGTAATGTTTAGTGTGTGAAGTTATATATTAAAGTATATTGCTGTTTTCTTTTTAAACAGGATCCCATAGCTAAAACTTGCCTAGAATTTCAAGAAAGACTTAATGTTGGACTTTTGAATTGTGTTAAAACTTTTTTTTTTTAAAAAAATAAAGATCTTTATTTTTCTGCATGGGACTGTGCACATGTCTGCTTGTGTATATATAACCATGTATGGGCACATGGAGGCCAGAAGAGGGTTGGGGAGCCCTGGAGCTAGACTTATAGACTGCATGAAAGCTAGGTACTAAACTTGGGTTCCCTAGTGATGGAACTCTTCAAGAATGCTTGAGATTAGACTAAACATAGTTTTCATAAGAGATAGACACAAGAGTCAGGAGTGGACTTGATCATATATCATAGTAGTCTTCTGAAATATCTCCTGTGAGAGATCATGTTTTGAATGCTTAATCTTTATTTGTGATACTATTTTGGAGGCCATGGAGCCTTTAGAAGGCAGGAACTAGGTAAAAGAAGAAGTCCAGTAAGATTGTACCCACGCACTCGTGTTCTGGGTCTGGCACCAAATGAAGAGCTAAGCCTCATACTTCTATCACCATGGACAGGATTGCTCTGCTGGGCCTTTTCTGTCATGATGGCTGCTCTCTCTAAAACCAAAAGCTAAAATTAATCTCATCTTTGAAATGTTTCATTTGGCATTTTCATCATAATTCCACAAAACTACCATAATAGGTTCTGTGTGCTATAGTTGGGTTTGCTTTCAGTCATTTTATTTCAACCTTTGATTTTTCCAAAATTTGAGGATAATATGCTAGGTATAGTTTTCTTGATGTTCGTTCTACTTAGTAGAACTATGGTTTAATTCCTAAAATTAATTTAAGTTAAGTATCAGCCATTATTGCTTCAAATTTTGCTCTTCTTTTCTCTTATATCTCTCTTCTATTTGTTACAAATTCTGTAGCTGTCCCACAGTCCTGTTGTTTTTGTTTTTCATTGTTTCATTTTCTTCTGTTTTACTCTCTTTCATCAATTCCTATGTTTCAACAAGTCACTTCCTTTCCAGTCAGTCTCCTACTTAACCTCTTAAGGAATTCCTCATTTTGTAATTTGTTTTAGAGTCTTTCACTATAATAAGAACACATTACATGAAACCTACAGTTATCAAACTCAGTGTATAATTTATTGTTATAGAGTGTGTGTACAATATTGTACATCAGATCTATAAAGCTTGTTTATGTTGTCTAATGGAAACTTTATGCACATTCACAGCCCTCAGTGTTCCATTTGTCTAGATCATGGCAATTACAGTTCTTCTTGGAATCTTTTGATTTAATTATCTCAAAAAAGTGAGATTGTGAAAGATTTACTTTTCTGGTCTATCTCAATTAAAATAATGCCCTTAATAGTTATACATATTGCCCCATATATTGGTAGATCCCTTCTGTTTAAAGGTGCATAATACAACAGTGTACACATTATCATAATTTCTTTAACCATGCCTCTATCAATGAACACTTGTTTTTATTTCCAATTTCTAGCTACTATGATAGTGGTCTTTGATCCACTTGGATTTGAGTTTTGTGTAGGGTGATAGGCTTGGATCTATTTGCATTTTTCTATACACTACCATCCAGCTATGCCAACATCATTTATTAAAGATACTATCTTTTTTCCATTGAATATTTTGGGCCTCTTTGTCAAAGATCAGGTTTTCATAGGTTTTTGGGTTAATGTCAGGATCTTCCATTCATTGATCTACAATAGATTTATCTCTATTTGCAGATATGATTGTATACATAATTGGCCCACAAAATTCTACCAGGGAACTTTTATAGCTGATAAATACCTTCAGCAATGCAGCAGGATACAAAATTAACTCAAAGACATCAGTAGCCCTTCTATACACTAAACATATAAGGGCTGAAAAAGAAATAAGGGAAATATCACCCTTTATAATACCTGAAAATAGCATTAAATACCTTGGAGTAACTATAACCAAAGAAGTAACAGGTCTATTTGACAAAAACTTAAATCACTGAAGAAAGAAATTGAAGAGGATATCAGAAAATGGAAAGATTTCCCATGTTCCTGGATAGATAGGATCAACATAGTAAAAATGGCAATTCTACCAAACGCAATCTGCAGATTCAATGCACTTCCCATCAAAATCACCACACAATTTTTTATAGACCTTGAAAGAACAATACTTAATTTCATTTGGAATAACAGGAAAGCCAGGATTGCTCAACCAATTTTGCTCAACAAAAGAACCTCAAGAGACATCACCATCCCCAACTTTAAGTTATACTATAGAGCTACAGTAATAAAAACAGGCTGGTACTGGCATAGAAACAAGCATTATTAAGAATTAAAGAAAAGTGAAAAATTGAGTGAAAAAATGAAGAGAATAAACTTAGCTCAAGAAACCCCATTCTGTATTCTAGAAACTATTTTATGAAAATAAAGCTTAAATAAAGGTAAAATAAAGTTTGTTTCACATTCCTAGCAGGGGGCCTAACCAGTTCTGGGAGAATAGACATTCTTGACTATGTTCTGGAAAAAGAACATGTCTTATGCCTGAGAAAAGAATAGACCTAGCAGGGGTCCTTCCCACTTTTGGGAGAAAAATAGACCTTGCAGGTGGCCTGCCCCAGTAATAGCCAAGATCATGTTTTGTAGTCAAACCACAAAATATTTTAGCCTAGCGACAGCTAATCAAAAACCAGCCATCCCAGGTGTGGTTCACGAATATCCTGGTGGGGAAAGTCCCTGAGCATGAGCAAATCAGTAGCACACTTGCACGATGTCCCCAAGCAACCAACTTTGTTGTAGTGTTTGCCTATAAAAGCCAATGTAATCTAGGAATAAGCAGCTTCTCCTTGCTCTGTGACAACAGAGACTTGGAGTGAGCTCCCTACCTGGCTTGCATTGTGCTGCCAATAAATCTTGCTGTTGCATTCTGGACATCCCTGTCTCCGGTGGTCTCTCTGGGGGTCAAGCTTTGGGCATAACAAAAACTTCCTAGAGTACCTTCCAAGGGAGTTAAAATCCCCTGGATAGCTTTCTTTTGTCTAGGAATTTTTACAGGGCCATGGCAAAAACCTGGCAAGTGCTCTGGTAGTCCCTTTTGAGATTGGCTAATTCTCTGGTCATCATGAACTGCTCCAGTTAAGGGTCCTCGAGTTCATGCATGTCCCACTAGCCAAAATAGAGAATTGATCATGTATGGTTTATGTGTTGCTCACCCTGTTAGGGTGGCCTCTGACTCCAACCTTGTTAGTTGACCTTGACTGCTAGCTGTTAATCACCACCGCGTATATCAGATATGAACTGTTCACATGACCTTGACTCCATTAAGGTAATTTATCCCTTATTTTGTTGAATTTTTATTACTATTATTATTGAATTCAGCCATATTTTTCATTTTTGAATGACCATATGGCTCTATTTCTGTATTCTATAATATGGGATATTGGGGTAATCATCATGCTTAGAATCATCCTTGAATCTTACTGGTGAGTCTTAATTGCTCGTGTTGAATGATCCTTTATTCACTTAAGCCATTAGAAGTATGTGCGAATAGATGAGCAATGTGGTAGCTTGAATGTAATTGGCACCCATAATCTCATAGAGAGTGGCACTATTAGAAGATGTGGCTTTATTGGAGTGGGTAAGGCCTTGTTGGAAGAAGGACGTTACTGTGGTGGTGAACTCTGAGGTTTCCTGTGCTCAGGATAGTGTTCAGTGTCCCTCTCAACTCCATGTTGCTTGCAAGATGCAGAACTCAGCTACTCCAGCACCATATCTGCCTGCACACTGCCATGCTCTCACCATGATGATAATGGACAAAACCCCTGAAACTGTAAACTACCCTAATTAAATGTTTTCATTTATAAGAGTTGCCATGGTCATGATGTCTATTCACAGCAAGAAAAAATCCTAACAACCCTAATTGTTTATACTAACTGGCAGTGTAACCAGGAAGATGAAAATCGTAAGAAGTAGTTACTATGTTTCCAATTTGATAATAATAGCATCTCTGCCATGTCTGGTTCCCCTTCTGAGGCTTCCTCTTTCTCTTCAAACTATGTCTTTTCTTATTTAGTGTGTCTTGTAATGTTGTCTTCATTACCCAACATGAAATACCAGGTTTTACTCTAAGTGAATCTTCCTTAAGGTAGAGATAGAGTTTGAAGGTGGGAAGCATGATACAGTTTTGTTGGCTTCATGGTTTCAGCAAGCAGTGTCTCTGCATTGTGGGCTTTTCGGGTGGTTCTCAGCCTACTTCCCCTTAGGTGGAACAGGATGACTAACTGGACTACTGTCGCATGTTTCCTTCCCCCAGGTCAGTTCTACTCCAAAAGAAAACTAGTCATTTAGAATTAGGTAAAACTGTTTGTGCATAACTCCTTAAGAACAGGATACCCAGGTGTTTTCTGCTGTTTAAACTGTAAGAACCACCACTCACAAAAGTATGAGGCTGGCCTTCCAACAATAACCGTCACCCTGGGAGTTTTTAACTCTCACATATGTCCATATAAACCTCAGGAAACTGTCATTTATGGTTCAGACTCGCCTAAGTGCATTGCACTTACTCTATAGTAAGTGGTGATTTTCTAAATTGAATTTCCCTCCAACTCGGAGGCCATGCTTTGCCTTGTGAACCTTCTTTACGATGTATCTAAGAAAAATTGATATTTAGTTTCTAATTTTCTTTATTTTTTTTTACTAAAGTGGTGCTTTTCAAATTTTTTAAAATTTTGACCAAAAGTTATCAATCTGCAGATGTTCTCAAAATAAAAATATTTTGTATTTATTTCAACGTTTCCAATCAATGATCATGTTTTACTACTCTACCATGGATTCTCTTGTGGAATATTACTTTACTTATGTGAAGGTGTGTTACATTTGTTTCTGAAGCCTTTAATAACTATGTTAAGGTGTAATAAATTTGTTTTTGTGGCATTTGCTTAATTATGTAAAAATGTGTTGTATTTGTTTCACCTTGCCTGACTAAGGCACCTGATTGTTCTAATAAAAAGCTGAAAAGCCAATAGCTAAGCAGTAGAAGAATAATAAGGGCTGGCAGGCAGGAAGAATAAGTAGAAGGAGAAATTTATGCTGAAGAAAGAAGAATAACAAAGAGAATGAGTGAGCCAGAAGCCAGGCTGCCACCTACCAGCCAGATACAGATATACAATAAGAAAAATAGTTAAAAGCTCTGAAACAAAACATAAAGAGAAACAGATTAAAATAAGAGCTAAGGTAATATTGAGCATTCATAATTAGTCATAAGTCTCCATGACATGATTCAGGAGCTGGTTGGTGGCCCAAAAGAAAAAGCCTGTAATTTCTCTTTTTCTTTTAATTATCATTCATCAATTTAAATGTTGTTTTTTGGGGAATATTATTTTAAGTTGTGTTACTTTTGTTTATGTTGCATTTGTTTAACTCTGTGAAACTGTGTTACTTGCCTATCTAAAACACCTGATGGTCTAATAAAGAGCTGAATGTCCAATAGCCAGGCAGGAGAGAGGATAGGCGGGGCTGGCAAGCAGAAAGAATTAATAAGAGGAGAAATCTTGGAAACAAAGAAGACATCAAGGTCAGCCACCCAACTACTCCATCAGCTGCAGCTACCAGTTTCTTGAACAAAAACCTTTCTATAGGGAGACAGCCACTGTGCTAACCACACCACAACCTGTAAGCCACTCTAATAAATTCTGCGTGTATGTATGTGTGTGTGTGTGTGTGCATAGTTTCTCTGTTCTACTCTTCTAAAGAACTCTAATATAAATCTGAAAATACATTTAAGAAAGAAAGGTATACAAAAATAGACAAAGGTAAAAGCCCAGAGGCAAAAGATAGACGGAATAATTTAAGCAAAGCTAGAAAGAAACAAGCCAATTTTTGGAGCCCATGCCCTATAGAGGAATAGGTGGGAATCCTTACACTTTCTGAGGAGTGGATGGGGGTGAGGGGAAGCTGAGGGGGGTACTGGGAAGAGGGAAGAGAGGGGAAATGGTGGTTGGTATGAGAAAGAAAGGAAGAAGGGAGGGAGGGAGGAAAGAAGGAAGGAAGAAAGAAAGAAGACAAGCTGAGGCTGGGCAGTTATATTTAAAAATAAGCCTCCATATATCATCTATTTGGGAACTGGGTGGCAGCCGCCCATGCCCAAGAGACAAAGAGTAAGTACACAATGTTACTACAGTACTTATTTTTACTACACTCTGTTTTTGAAGTTGTATAGTACAAAAAATAATTGTGACAATATCCCATAATCCTCCGTGTACTTTGTGCACAGTTTCCCCTGGCTGTTTGTATTTTATACTATTGTAGTTGTGGTGTGTGCCTTATTCTAGGGGAATGTGAACAAACATCTATTTGCACAGAGCACTAAAGACTAAAAAATAAGTCATTCCACCCAAGTCTATCTTAGTGCATTAGTAAACTTATTGGAGCTACTTATTGGAGCATTGTGGTAAGAGTTACTTTAAAGGAACATAGATAACTCAAAGGGAGCTTCATGAACAATAGAAAAAGAATATTCTGTTCTAGCATGAGTGACAGCTATCTCTGTTTCTGGAACTTCTTGTACCACAGTTCTAATGGTCACTGAATTTCAGCATATGGTGATTATGGGAGGTGTGAGTTTTGTACATGATAGAGCTTTATTTTATTTACTTCCTGAGACTTTTGTTTGTAATATTCTAGTGTGTATGTGTCCGTGCATGTGTATGCGAGTGTGTGTGTGTGTGTGTGTGTGTGTGTGTGTGTGTGTGTGTGCGTCTGTAAAGAATTCCCTGGAGTTGGAGGTACGGGGAGTTAAGTACCTCCTAATGTAGACACTGGAACCTGAATTTTAATCATCTGAAAGAGCAGCAGGCACTGGTAGCAAAAGAGTCTCTCTCCAGCTTCTACCTACTAAACTTCAATAAGCCTCCTCCCTCTAGAAAGGAGTGTGTCAGTTTGAAGGTAATAACTATACACATGTGCTTGGTACTCTTTGTCAAAATTAGTAACAATATCTATATATCAACTAAAGTTTAGAATTTATCCAGAATTTATTCTTACCTAGTATCCTCATTTTCAGAGGGCTACATTATACCTGGTCATCATGTCTCAGGTTGTTTGAGAATAATCTAGTCTCAGGCTTCAATTATTTTTATGGTAGTTTTTAGAGGAGCTGGGTTTTTATTTTATAATGTCTGATTTGGGTTTGTCAAAGTATTTCTTGTGAGTATCCTGAGGCTATAGACTTAGGGAAGAGTGCCATAGAAGTCAAGCATGCTTCTCACTACAAGATATCAGGGTGCATATTACCAACATGACCTTTATTGACTTACATCTCATCCACCCAGCTAAAATAAAGTTCACTGGGTAACAATAGTCATAATTAGTATTTTCTCCCCTTTCTATACTAGAGTATTTACAAAGAGATACCTGGGATAAACCTACACTACATGGAAACAGGTGGGAACAGGAAAGACCTATGTGAATAATGCATTGTCTTGAACACTAGAGATTTAGAACTGAAAATAGGATACTAATTTTCTCTACTTTGGTCTTTTTCTGCAATATTTTGTTGGATATCTCATGTAAATTTAAGAATAAATTAATGCATGTCTACTAGGAGTTTATTGACATTTAATGGACACAATATTAAACTATAGATTAATTTAAAATCAGGAGATGTCTTGAAACTATGAGTCTTCAAACCCACAGAGCATGTATTTATGTGGATTTTTTGATATCTTTCCCCCTGTAGTTTCTCACACAGAAATCTCATGCATATTTTGCTGGATCTCTCCATGTGCATATCATTTTTAGCAAAATATGCTAGTTTTGAAATTTTCAAATTCCAGCTGTTAATGGCTGATACATAAAAAGGCATTGGCTCCTGAGAAAGGTCTACTTTGGTAACTCAACCCTCCTCTCTTTGGGTGGGAGAGGATTCTATTATTCCAGGATTTTCTATTGAGTTAGTGATGCTATAGAATGCTTTATATAAACCTTCTTTTTTATTTTAGTGTTTATTATTATTATTTGGTGATTTTATGTTATGCACCCCATCAAACTCAGTTATCAGATTGTAGAGGCCAAGTCAGATGCCATGAATATTTTGTTATTATTTATATATCAACCCCAATGTTATGTAAACCTTAAATTATAATGTTATTTATTTCTTTTTATTATTATGAATAAAGTCATATTTTTATCCATGTATACCCTTGTTCAAACTCCTTTCACCCTCCTGCCCCTCCCAGTCACTCTCTCTTATACATATCACTTTATCTCCTCTATATTAAGGGCTGGAGGTCCCAAGGTCCCAATGTGGCTTAGTTCAGCATCCCCTCCCAGCAGATTCACTTTCCTCACCCCAACATCAAATCTGGGTCAGGTGTTTCTCTGGAGGAAGTGGGCTCCAAGGTGCTGGTCCAAGGTGTTTCAGATCCCAAGCTGTTTATTGTCTGTGGTTTGCAGCTTGGAAATGCTTTGCTTTTTGCTTTTTGTTTAGAGTCCACTAATGAGTGAGTACATCCCCTGCTTATCTTTCTGAGTTTGTGATACCTCGCTCAGGAGGATATTCTCCATATCCATCCATTTGCCTGCAAATTTTAGGATATCATTTTTTCTTACTGCTGGGTAGTTCTCCATTGTGTAGATGTACCACAGTTTGTTAATCCATTCTTCAGTTGAGGGGCATTGAGTTGTTTCCAAGTTCTTGCTATTATGAATAATGCTGCTATGAACTCAGTCAAGCTAATGCTTTCAGAGTTTAAATGTGCATCTTTAGGGTATATGCCCAACAGTGGTATTCCTGAATCCTTGGGGAGATGGATTCCCAGTTTTCTGAGAAACTACTATATTGCATTCCAGAGTGGCTGAACAAGCTTACACTCCCACCAGCAATGGAGGAGTGTTCCCCTTGCTCCGCACCCTCTCCAGCATAGGCTGTCATCTGTGTCTTTTATCTTAGCCAATCTGACAGGTGTAAGGTGGTATCTCAAAGTTGTTTTGATTTGTATTTCTCTGATGGCTAAAGATGTTGAGCACTTTTTCAAGTGCCTTTCAGGCAATTTTAGTTCTTCCACTGAGAATTCCCTTTTTAGTTCTGAACCCCATTTTTTGATTAGGTTATTCAAGGTTTTGGGCACTAGTTTCTTGAGTTCTCTCTATATTTTAGAAATCAGTCCTCTGTCACTTGTAGGGTCAAATTGGCACAGGTTACCACTTCCTAAATATATCACCAGTGACACAGACACTAAGAACAACAATCAATAAGTGGGACCTCCTGAAACTGAGAAGCTTCTATAAAGCCAAGAACACAGTCAATAGGACAAAACAACAGCCAGCAGAATGAGAAAAGATTTTCATCAACCCCATATAAACCTTCTTATCAGCAAACAAAACTCTTCTTTCTCAAAATCTTGGATTTTTTAAATTTCCTCTTTTTGTCTAATTGTAGTAGGTAAGATAGTAAGCACTCTGCTGAATAGGAAGTAGCAAGAAAGAATACCTTTGCTCTATGTCTAATAATGTAAAGGACATACCTAAATTCACATCATCATGATACTTGAAAACTGTTATATTAATTACAGGTTTTTTAAAGGTGTTTTTTATTAAATTGTAAAAATTATCATCTATTCCAAACCATGTATTTCATATGTTTTTTCAAGCTACCCATTTTCCTTATTTTCTACTAATTTTAATTGTTGTATCTCCTTACCCAGTGCAACTGTCATCTCCTTTTTTAAACACAGTCTGTTGTAAACATCTGACTGGCCTGGTACTCACAATATAGCACAGGCTGATCTCAAACTAGAGGCAATCCTTCTACATAAGTCTCCCAAGTGCTGAACTGACTAGCTTGTGCCACTGTGCCCATATTGTTTTCTGACTTTTGTACATAGTTGATTATTTATTTTTCTACTTTATAATTTGATAATATGTGATTTGTTTACATTTCTGTGGAATCCCTACATCCTCTGATGTTTAAAAAAAACACCTGTCACTCAATTAAATAAATTCTCCAAGCATGATTTGAAGGGAAGTACTTACTTCCCTCTACAGCATCTCTCAAAGAATTTTCCATCATTCCATGTGCGTTGAAGACAAAATTAAGAGGTCAATAATAGACCTGGTTCCAGAGTCCTACTCAGCTTTGTGACTACTTCTCAAATTCTTAAATTCTTAATGTGGCAAATTATTGACATTAAAATTAAGATTGTAACACTCATATTTTTTACTCAAAATGATTTAAGGAAATCCTGACAGCTTTACACTATTCAGTTTGTGAAGTCTTTGAATGGTGCTACAAATAGATGCTATGAGGGTTACCTCTTCCCACATCCTGATGTCTGTGCCTCTTTCAAATTCCTGCTTCTAGTGCCTGGAGATGTTATTCAGTGAGTTAGAAGCACTTCCTGCTGTTCTAAAAATTCAATTTCAAGTAGCCCCATCAGGTTGTTCAAAATGCTTATTACTTAACTTCAGTTCCAATTCATATGGCACCTGATTCTGGTTTTTATATGTGTCTATATAGGTAATATTCACTTATACACATATAAGTAAAAATAATCTTTAAAATATGTAAGTTAAAATATCCTGATTCTACAAGATGGAGTTTATGTATTGCTTATAACAGAATGCACACATATTGATAAGATGGGACTCCATGATTTTATTTTGATACACAGCACAAGTGTCAGGATGCTACTTTGAAATTACATCATCTGGCAAAGAGCATGGAAGACATTTTTGTGATGATATATTGTATATTTAATAAAACCAGTCTGGAATGTCAGAGGACAGACTCACCCACAGTCAAGCCATGAAGATCAGAGAATGGCAACCCATGCCTTTAATCCCATAATTCAGAAGATAGAGATCTTTCTGTATTTCTGTGAGTTCAAAACCTAATAGCCAAGCAGTGGTAGGTCATACCTTTAACCTAACTCTAGAATTATAATACAGAGTTGAACCAGGATTTGAAACATTTGGGCTTGAAAGATATATAAGGCAGTAGAAGGCAGAAATTGAGGATTCTGTAGAAGTGACTAGTCAAGTTATATACCCATGAAAATAGCACTTACCCTGTTTGATCTGAGTAGTTGGCTAAGTGAGGATTGACTGTGGTCTGTTTCCTCCCTCTGATAGTCCAACTTTTTCCCAATATCTGGCTCTAGGTATATATACACACACACATATATATATGTATGTATATATATATATGATTATAAAGAAACAGCCTAAGGTTTTCAAACAGCCAACCTTAGTATATTCAGTAACGTTAAAAGAATTTCCAAATGATAGAAACTGTGTAAAAGCTGAATGAGCTTTGGTAGTAATGTTAGATTTAAGGAGATTAAAGAAAGCAATAGTCACTTATGGTATGCACTCACCATTTGTAAAGCCACTTGATATGGGACAGAAGAATAACCACAATTAAAGGACTATTCTATTGCTACTGATCTCATGATCTCTTAATATAAATATTGTCTCAGTTTATAAGAATAATATATATTAGCTTTGTCATGATATTAATGATTATATAAAGTACTAATTATAGAAAAAAGGCTTTATCTAGATGCCTGTACATTGTTTTGAGCTTGAGCCTCTTATAAGGTTTCTGCAGTGAACCATGGCAATGCCTAGCTTCTACCTTTGAAGTCTCCAAAAGGTAGGTGGGGCTCTATGACAATTTTACATGGACTATGACAATGCCACTAGGCTGACAAATACCAATCAGAGATCAGCTTTGGACTACAAACTGCTCAGGACAATTTCAAGGTGGCTACTACAAATTGCTAGTCCCTGAAAGTTATTATTACCAAATAATTAGGATGTAAGAAAATGCAAGTTTTTAGACATTAAAAATCAAACTTAACCATATTATGTATGTTTTTAAAGTAAAACAGAAGTTGTCAGCTTGTACTTTTTATTTACTCAGTTAATATTATTTCCTTCTTGGGTTTCTGGAGGAGTTGAAGATGGGATATTTGTAGTTACAGTTTTCTTTTGACAGTTTTAGAAAAGAAACTCACTAAGGAGTTAAAGTGTATAAGTTTAAGAGATATCAACAGTTAGTAATACAAGTTAGATAGAAAGTGAATTAGGTATAATCCTTTGTATTTACCAAAATGGAATAACAGAATATTTTCTTTTAATTTGTCAATTATTAATGGACTGGACATTACTCATGTAATTATTGCTTGTATATATTGTATATAATTATTGTACCTGTTATATATAGCTTTTCTTATATTAGTTATAATCTTTTTTATTTTGACACAAAAGGAGATATGTGGTGTTATATTGTATGTTTAATAAAATCAATCTGGAATATCAGAAGACAGAATCACCCTTAGTCAAACCATGAAGGACAGAGAGTGGTGACCCACACCTTTAATCCCATCACTCAGGAGATAGAGACCTTTCTGTATTTCTGTGAGTTCAAGGCCTAAAGCCAAGCAATGATAGCTCCCACCTTTAATCCTAACTCTAAAATTATGATATGGAGTTGAACCAGGAAGTAAAACAACTGGACAGAGAAAGATATATAGGAGAGCAGAAGGCAGAAATTGAAGATTACTGTAGAAGCAACCTGTCAGGCTGAGGACACATGAAGATATCATTTACCCTGTTTTGCCTGAAAAGTTGGTTGGGTGAAATTAGACTGTGGTCTGTTTCCTCTTTCTGTTATTTCAGCTTTTCCCCCAATATCTGGCTCTGGGTTTTTATTATATACCAACTAGAATTTTTGCAATACATTTCAGTGGTTATGTTACACAACAAAGATTGTAGTCTATCACCCATGACTAAACTGAATTACTCAACATTCTGCCTTGCTCATAACCTCTCCCTTCCTTTTTATTGATGGATTTTAAAAAAAAAAAAATAAGATGACCAGAAGGACAGCACTCTGACAATTACCAGGAGAGTGAATAATGAATTCTCAGTCTAGATTCAAGATGAGAACCAAACCTGGGTAGCCTCTTTACTGTAGGCCTCTGAGAGACTAAGCAGATCCAAAATTATGCTGGAACACCTGACCCAACTCAACCCCTACAAGTGTAATAAGTTTTTGAGTCATGATAAAAAAATAATGACTATTAACTCTCCAAAAAGTAGGTAACAATGTTATTTGATTTGGTTATCTGCGGTAATGGGATTGAGCACAGAACCTTGTACACACTAGTAGGCAACAGCTTTCCCCTGATCTATAACCCTAGCACTGTGGTGCCTTTTAATGCTGTCTTGATTACTTTTGTATTGCTAGGATAAAACACCACAGACAAAGTAACTTATCAAAGAACTCATTTATTTGAAGGGCTTCAAATTGTTAGAGTCTATGACTAACATGTCATCGAGCATGACAACACGCAGCAGGCCTGGCTCTGGAGCAGTAACTAAGAGCTCACATCTTGAGACAAAACCATGAGGCAGAGAGACATCAGGATAAAAATGAGTCTTTTGAAACCTTGTATCTCACACCCAGTGATGTGCCTCCTCAACAAGGCCACATTTGCTAATCCTGTCTGAACAGTTTCACCAACTGGGATCCAAATATTGAAACATAATAGCCTATGGGGGCCAATCTCATTCAGAACACCATAAATGGTATCATAAAGTCTCCATGCAGTCACTCAGATGTTTTGAAATCTGATTTTAAAATAAATTGCTTACCTATAATAGAAAAAGAAGAGGAGAAAGAGAAGAGGGAAATTCTCATATCTAAGAAGAGCATTCTTTATTTCTAGAAATAAATGCTTTCACTTTGTAGTCCATAATTCTGTATGCAAATAACCAACAAGCAACAGTGTTTGTGATTTTAAGGGCTCAGTATGGTTATATATTAGTTATTCTGCTTTGTGTAATACATAAATACATGTCATGAATAGTGCATAGAAACTAGATCCAAGCTTAGTTTCTTTGGCTCAAACTGATATTTCTGTTACCATTTATGTCATACACCTAAGATATAAAAGTATTAAAAATGGAATGTTTTGAGTTAAAGTTTATTTTTTAATGCATTCCCTGGGTCTGGAGAGATTGCTTAGTAGTTAAGAATTCTGGCTGCTCTTGAAGAGGCCAGTTCGATTCCCAGCACCTACACTGAGGCTAACAACCATCTGTAACTCTAGTTCCAAGGAAATCTGATGTCTTCTGATCTCCATAGGCACCAGGCACATACAATACTCAGACACATAAAATAGCAGAATCTAAAAGAATACATTTTCTACTTGTCTAATGAAATATTCTTTTAGCTACATGTTTATGTAGTTTAGAATATACATGACTCAGAATTGGTTTATCAGACACCATTCTAGAAAACAGTATTTTCATGACAAATTGTCAATGTGATGCACCAAAATTACATAGTATGGATTAAAAAAAAAATAACAAAACTGCTTTTACTTATTTTCTCCATAAATTACATCCAAGTGAGTCACAATGCCACAGAAGCTTCTTCTAATGTACCACTCAGGCCAGATGCAGACTAAAACACAGTGTGACATTCACCTCTGTTGCAAGCAGCCTCTCTTCCTGTGCCTTGGTTAAACAGCTTTGCTTCTTCCCCACAAACCCCAAGAACACAGATCTACATTTTGATGCTAATTCTTCTCAATACAGATGAACTTGATACTTGCTCTATCCCTTGCCTGTCCCCACTTTGCATTTGACATTTTACTAACAGAAGTTTGCACTTCTGCAATGAAGTCCCAAGAGAAACTGATGACCTATGATCTGCTCTTGGAGATGATCTAAAGTAGCTGTGAAAGGAGATTTCAAATAAGAGAAGGTTTAAAGTCACTTTGACCTATATAAATGAATGGCTCTTTCCTGTACTTTATGAAGTAAAATTAAGATGCCGTGTTTATATAAGCTGATCTTTATGACATCAGTTTAATGACAATCCTAGAAGGTGAGAAAAAAATTCTATGCTAGCTGAATGGTAACTGGTTTATAAGCTCTTAAGGAAACATCAATATATGGCTAATTATGCAAGTACCAATGTGCTTATAGTTGAAAACTTGCTAATAAAAGCTAAAGAAAGTTTCACCCTAAATGTTTAGTTTCCCACCTGCTAGAGACGACAGAATTTCTCTGTGCTGTGCTTACAATTTATATTTTAATATTTTCTGGCAGGTAAATTAAAATATGATAGTGAGGGCTGAATAGAACTGGGTTAGGAGATATCTCACTGCAGACCATAGAGAAAGGGAGCTTATGGGGAACATTTCTTGTTGATCACAAAGGTGAAGGTCAAAACAGATACTGGGGCTAAAATGAAGACTGGAGTTAAAAACAAGTCAAAAGTGCCAAGAAAGATGAAGAAGAAGGCTTGCAGCTGAGTATGACACTCCATGAAGAGTAGATAAGGAAAAGGCAGACTATTTAACAAGGTCACCACTGGCAGGCCAGCTGGCTAATGCTCTGGGGAGTGGATGAGTCTAGAATGAATATATATTGCTGATATAATCACAGCCATGTCAAAAGACCTCAGTGTCTCAGACCTACAGGAATGCCAATGCCAAGGATCTGAATACAGATCTTGACTGCATGTGAAAGTTTCAAATCACAGCTTTCTCCTGTGGAATGACTGAAGCCCTAGACTGCTCCCCTGTAGAGACATCTTACCAAGATTAGTTAAACCTTGTTTGGCCATATATTCTAAACCTACCTCCTTGTTAAGCTGTGTAATAAGCATGCTGAGTTTTCTGGACTCTGGTACATCTCCATCACATCTTATGGCTTACTCCATCCAGCTTGTCTGTACATGTGTCTGTCATTTCTTCAATCCCTGTTCCTGAATCAGATCAACCCCATGCAGCTTGCATCACTGGGAGAAAAAAACAAGGCACAGCTGCCTTTTCATATAAGCTCACTTCTGATTCAGCTGTGATGGACTAAATTGTGAGCATATTTTCTAACGAGAAGCTTTTACCTAGTTTAGAAAGGAGACCACACTGTGTAAGTAACTAAAACTGAAGGGGAAAAAAAGATAACTGCAGTCACACCCTGGTATCTGTGATTGAGTTAGCACTCTGCCATGATAAAACTGTGCAAGCTGGTCATATAAATAAGGGAACAAAGAGACCATAATTTAATTCACATCCAGAAATATACCTACACTATCAACTACAAGAGAGCTATAAGCTTACAGGCAGAGGTCAAGTCCAATAGCTAAGGAACAGAAGTCAGAGAAGAACAAAGCTAGGTTTTCATTACCCTCATGGAATGGACAACAAGCAAACAGGAATGATCATTTCTGGTTTAGGGCAGAAGGACATGAACAGAGTATGTTGTTCTTCTATTATCATGGCCCATCATACCCTAGAAAACTGACCAATCTCAATAGAAATTATCTCAGTCTTTGTGAAGTTTCTGCTGTAAATCTTATAAATAAAAAAATTCTAGACAAAAAAAAATTCCATGGCTTTTTCACAATTGGAAAGAGATTTTTCCTCCTCCTACTTTCAGAAGCTTCTTCTTTAATTTCCCACTTTTCCCCAGATTCCCTCAAAAAAATTTTTTTGCTTTCACCTATATGTGTCCATCTTTAATTTTCATCTGAGTCAACTCAAGAGACACTGTTGACTTTTGGAGAGAGTTGAGTTCCTGACACCAGAAATCCACGTATCATACACATCCAGAATAATAAAGGGCCTGATTTTCCAATATAACTATATCAGAACCAGTAAAGGAGTAAAGAAATCCACAGAGGCCAAGAGTACTGGCTCTATCCAAGAAGAGATGGCTTACAGTTTCAGCCAGGATACTGATAAGTCATGTGACCACAGAATCTCTACATCCTGGTTTATTGTTTATGTCCCGTGTCTCCAATTGTTTCAGGATCACATGCAAGCTGATTTTAGACTATCTGATATAGCATATTTGGCAAGCTGGTATACCTGAGAAATAAGCCGCATAGAGTTTCTCATGGGTGTGTCTTAGTTCAGAGAAGTTATAGACAGCAGGCCCCACCTAGATATCCTCTACATCTTTTACTAGTTTGTTATGTATTATCCTGCAAGCTTTCTTATCTCACTTTTTTCTCAAAAGTACTTTCTATTGATTAACTAGAAATTCACTTCAATATAGTACCTCTGTTGAAAGCACACACACACACACACACACACACACACACACATGAGCTTAGAATCAACATTAAGTCTTTATCACATGGTTCAGACTATTTAATGTGTAAGTAATAAACATCAGCATCACCAGAGCAAAGACTTTAATGAATGTTGAAATAAAATAGAAAATGACTGAAAGATGAGAATATAATAAAGGCACAGCCAAAGGGACACAAGAGCTGAGGTGACACCTGGTGGGGGGGGAAGCAGGGATGTATAATGAGGAGGAGCAGGAAAACCAAGTTCTTTCCTACTCTCATTTTTAGAATTTGAGAGATTTGCAGCAAAATATAATCAGATATCTACAGGATCCTGAGATTTCTGGACTTGGCATTCTTGTTTAGGCAAGAAAAAAATGGGCAAAAAAATAATAATAATAATTAGAGTCTCACTTATTTTGTTTAGACATCCTAAAAACAAAAACAAAAAACACAATAACTCTTAGGGTAATGGTCCCTAGGGCTCACCTCAGCATCTCATTCCATGCTTCCTGGGAAGATGAGACCTTCCTCTCCAATGCTAACCTCCTGCCTCACTGTCACTGTCAAAGTGAAAAGGCACTGATGCTCATCTTTGCGTATGATCTTTTAATAGTTTGAAATTTTTAAATTCTTTCTCATGAAGGCTCCATCAGAGGCTACTGAGTAAATCAACCTAAACAAAAAGTTTTGTCCTCTAAATAAAAGGCAGCCCAAGAATTATATTCTGCTATTCCATATTCGCACTTGACTTCAAAAGATTCTCCACGTTTTTCTTGCATAGTGAATAAAATAAATACTTTTGAACTTTTGTGCCCAGCATTAGAATGAACAGGTATATTACTATATCATCTAACCTATGACTTTCTTTCCCTGATGTCTGTCTGCTTAGAACTTAAGCTGTCCTGAATAAAAATAATAATATAAAGCCCAAAAATAACAACGTAAGAACTGAAAGGTCAGTGCTGTTGTGAAACAGGATGTGAGCTTCGCAGTCGGGCTGTACTGCCCCGCTACGCCAGGTGGAGTTCATCTAGGCGTACAGAGAGAGAATTGTGAAACCAGCCAATTCCAGGGGTCTCTGTCACCCATCAGAATCGGCTCTCTTCCTCTTCCACTGCACGATGAAGGCCAGGGATGAATTTCAAAATTTGCTTCCGGACACTTCCCCGCCTGCTTTTCCGTGGTAAAGTCCCAAACATGCTTGAGTAATTGCCCTCCCACAAAGGAGATAAAGACCCATTGCTGGTGACACTGATGCTCCGGTTTCTCCTGGAAGAAGCATTCCTCAGAATATCATCTCCATCTTTAGACAGGAAGCAGTCGTCATCGGTGCTGGTCTGTCTGCTGAAGGCGCCTCGGCTAGAGTCCTCAGACACACTTGTCCTGTAGCCATCCTCACTGTCCATGGTCAGGGAGCTCAGCCAGCTCTTACAGCTGCTCTCACTGGACTGTCGGTTCCGGTCAAGGAGGGCTGGGCCTGGCCCCAGCAGATTTCCAAACAAGGACAGCTCATCTAGGTCCATGGTTTCCAAGTTTGGGGAACTAACTGCATCTCCTACAATACAGAGAAGGATCTATTATGGGATGGATATAACTACCAGTCCTTACAAGAAATCATACCTGACTTTAAATAAGGCAAGAGGGGAAGAATGAATACTTTGGCCTGAGTTTTCAGTTGCACAAATATGGTTAGGAGGCTTTCCCAAACTAGTGTCCACACACTAGATCCTAAGGAAAGGCTCATGAAATTATAACCTAGAATATTTCATAAGTATAACCTAGATATTTCATGTCCATAGCTTGGATACAGGAATATACTCTAAGAGATTCACATGGTGATGTTATTGGGAGAAGATGAAAACTTTAAAAGATGTGACCTCCTGGAGGGTTTAGATCACTGAGGACATGGTCTTGGATTGCAACTTCAGTGTCCTGATCCTTTTTTCCCCTCACTCTCCAGCCACCAACAAAGCTCTTCTATTCTGCTGAGTTCTTCTGCCATGATGCTCCATCACAGGCCCAGGCCTTATGGACTGAAACCTCTGAATTCAAAGTCAAGGAAAAGTTCTATTTCTATAAGTTAACTTATCTTAGTGGCAGAGAGTAAGCATACATGATATCAAGTCTGTTCAACTCAACTGACACTATGACAGTGTAACTCTGTGAACCTCCAGGTGCTAATCTCTTAAATTGTGTAACCCTGGATTTATGAAAATGCTCACAGAGTAAGGTCAAAATAAATGCTTCTTTGACTCTTATTAACTGTCTTTTAAAAAATCATAAGTTTATTATCAAACTGTCTTAAGTACATGGGAAAAACAGTTACAAATCAGAACATGTGTTTATAAAAGGCTTATAAAGTCAACTATACTTTCTAACCTTAATATTCCAAATTTCCTCCTAAGATGGCTTCAAGTTCTAGAGTATTGCTGTACTTAGAAAGCATCTATGTTGCCAAACATGTTCCTCTGAAAACTGAATTCTATCTGCTTGGCCAAATTTTTCCACCAGTGCTTCATAACCCACAGATCGGTTCATTAAACTGAATGATGAGTCACATTCTATACAACCACAGCAGCTTCTCATCACTCGGTCAGTTAGTATGCCCAGGAAAGCATAACTGAGACTATGTAATGTGAAGCACTCTGCAAGCCACCGTGTGTTAGTCATTTTTACTCTTTTCTACTGTGTCTCTGCTGACAAGATAGAAAGAAACACTGCTCCTCCTCCATTTCATCTACGAGCCCATGTCTATCCAATCTGCACAGTGTTTTCCTTTCTTTTACTACAACCCCCTTGGCTTCATCTTATTATGAGCTAATAAATTTGGATGGAGAAGTAACTCCTTTATGTTACTTCATGTTCTGGATGCCTCATCCAGATCCAGAGAAAGCAGAAGAATGCATACTCTCAAAAAATAGGCAATAATATAGCTCCTTATATTAGATCTATTTTAGACTGTTATTGTATAGGTGAAAACTGTACCCACTGGGCTGTTTGGGAATTGTCAGTAGTTCAGGCAAAGTCTTCTGAGATACCCCATGTTTATGAAAGCAAGAAAGTTGAATGACAAGGCTTCAACAAGTCTTTTTCATACATTCTTTCTGTCAAAAAACAATCAAAACAACCTTCTGATTCCTCAAAATGCAGTTTGATATAATTGGGCATGATGGGAAATTCCTGCAATGTTCCCTAGCACCAGAAAAGGGAGGCAAGAAGTTTTCAGCATAGCAAAACCCTCTCTCCAAACAACACCAACAAAAATTAACTGAAATTCATTAAAAAAAGAAAGTGGGTCAGTGAGATGACACAGTGGGTAATGGCCAAGCTGATAACCTGAGGTCAATCCTCTCCCAGGACCCAGTGACCTGTGTCCAGAGGGAGTGAGAAGCTAAAGAATCCCCCCCTACCCTGCAGTAGGAGAGAACTGGTACTTGTGAGTTATCCATTGACCTTCACACATACACTCTGTGGCTCAAAATGTCTATGTGAGTGCAAACACACACAAACAGAAAACATAATTTTAAAAGAGAAGTAATTTATGCAGGTTTCAAACTTGTCTAGTAGAAAATGCAAATCAAATCTCCATACTGTTATCAATATCTAAATGATGACTAATAATTTATAAGGAACTTCAGACAACAGAAAAATAAAAGACTGCAAGATACAAAGTAGAATATGCTTGGATAGATCTTTGTAAAAAGAAGATATGAAATTGGTCAACAGATACATGAAAATATCTGGTGTTATTAATTAACAGGTAAACATAAATAAAATCATGATGACTTTCCTCATTCCCATAAGAGCACTTATAGCAAAAAGATACAAACTCAAAATTAATGGTGAAGATGTGGAGATAAAAATCAACCCTCTCACAGTTCATCTGCCATGGAAAATGGTATGGAGGCTCCACACTGTCATATAATTCAGTAATGTTACCAGTGGACTTCCATAGAAAACAGAGTCAGTATATCAACAAAAAGCTGCATTTGCTTGCTCATCTTATCACTATCCACAGAAACCAAAACATGGGTCCTACAAAAACATCTGTCAACTGACAAATGGAGGGAAAAAAATCCAGGCCATGCAGAGTGGAATACCATTTCTTCATAAAAATAATTAAATTTTTTTTTCATTACTTGTGATAATATAGGAGCTCAAGTACAAAAACACAAATATGAAATGATCTCATTTCATGTACAGTGTGAAAATGTTTGCTGGCCTAAGTGTTGTTAAGAGTATAGTGGTGGTTACCAGAGGCTTGGGTAAGGGATAGAAAGGGAAGAGCTTAAGGAAATCTCCATCCATGGGCACTAGTTACAATTAGATAAGAGTGAGAGCTTCGGTGTGCTTCACACGGTGGGGTGACTACAGCTAACAGGAATCTGCTAAAAACTTCTAAAAGACAGAAGGAAGATATTTTAAGAGCTGTTACTCCCCAAAAGAAAACAGGTAAGTATCTGAGAAGCTAGTTTGCCTTGACTTAAACATCTTTAATGTCCATATCACATCACAATGTATCACATGATATTCATGACTAAATAATAGTTTTTATGGTTTCATGGCTCAGTTGTCAGTGATTTTTTAGATGGCAGCTTTTTCTGCAAAGTACTTACCATTTGAACAAAGATTCCAGTTCGAGAGGTTAGAGGAGAGTGTTACCTAAAGCAGAGATGACCTACATTCCAGCTCATACAGCTAGGGACTTCAGTACATTACTTGTGCATAGACTGCCTTCCTGCCAGGAACAATAATACATGCCTGGAATTTCAGTATTGGTGGACCAAAGCATGGGAATGCTAGCTTGGGCTGTCTGATGAGCTCCAGGTCATGCAGGGTCATATAGCAGGACTCTATCTCATCCGCCCTCCCCCAAGAAGTTTCTTTCTTCAGGTAACATAGCAAAGAGCAAACCAGCTGACCAGATTCAAATCCTTGTTTCAAAATGCATAGGCAGTAATCACCTCTCACCAGCATAATAACCTTATATGTCTGTCTTGGTCCTAAGATTCTCTGTATAAATGTAACCAATGTAATTTTAAAAATGGTTGGAATTCTATCTATAAAATACACAGATGTGCCAGTTTTAATAGCTTCAGCCTGAATCATTTTCAGAAATCTAATTCATTGGCTGTTGTAGTAGAAATAGCAGGATATGTTATTTCCAGCTCTTCTGGAGTTGTTGGTCAACAACCTATGGCAAATGTGTGCATTCCTATGTCCATGCATGTTTTCATATATGTATGTACTGAGTGTGGAGAAGGGAGCACATTTTGCCAAACATGCAAGTCATCCCAGAAAAACACAGATTACTATCCTTCATTGGTGCTAAGTAAACTTTGACTGTGATAGTAATCATCTTAAGATATTTGGAGGCAGAAGTGCTGAGAGGGTGTGATGAGAATGTGGTTTCCTGACAGGAAATGGGCTTACCATGTAGCAGGCGCTGTTCCTGTAAGTGTAGGGACCTGAACTCCACCCATTTTTTCTTCAAGGTTTGCTGTGAGAAAGATGGGGGAAAAAGTTCTGAGTCTTAGAAAATCGCAAGCAGGCAAGGCAGTAGAGACTGGCAGCAAGGCCAGTCACTCCCATTCTTTAAAAACTTCTGCTGAATTACATAGGATATTAGAAATACTAACCTCAAGAGCCAATGAATCTTCTCTTTAAAAACAAGAAAACCAATGAAGTTTATGTAGCTTTATTTCAAAAATATAGAACCAGATTGCTTCTGTTTGAAAGAGTACATTAGCTGTTTCAACATGAAGAATACAGATAACATGGACTAGAAACCCCAGAGTCTTAGGGCCAGAGAAGTTAACAGATGAAAAGTTTGGATGAGCAATTAAAGGTTAGTAAATGCTTAGTAAATACTATCATCAATCAATGAATCTGGGCTCTGAAACAATCCTTTTATTGAGCATCCAACTAGAACACATGTAAGCACTCTAGCTTTGTTTGTTTGTTTTTGAGATATCATCTCATGTAGTCCAGGTAAACCTTGTGTCTTGATCTTAGTATGTAGTCAAAGATGATACTGCACTCTGGGTTCTTCTACTTTCAACTCCCCAGGACATGCTCCATTGTCATTTATGAGGTTCTGGGGAACAATCTCAGCAAGCATTGTGCCAACTGAGCTGTATCCCCAGCTTACATCCTGACTTCATGACTCTTCTCCTTTTAGTAAATGAAAAGAATGACCATCATAAGAATGAGGGGACCATGAGAACAGTTACCCAGCACACACAGCCTGGCCTAGTCCATCCACAGAGTAGCCAAGTGGATAGAAGTGGGAGTCTACAGGAAGGAAGCCATCTAGACAGGCAGGTGTCACATGCTCACTCTCCTTCCTGCTTCCTGCCCCCTGCTTCACCCTTGTCTTTGTTATTTTAGGTTCTCATAGGAAGGCCAGCAGGCAGGCACAGCTCAGACTTGCCAAGGACATTTATCCATAAGAAAAATGGCCTAGTTTGAAAAGGGCAGTACCTTGTACACCACCATCTGGAGGAAGTAAATTATGATTGAGATAAAAGGATTTTTTAAAATATACATTTGAAAGGAAAAGAAGAAAATAAAAATCTCAAGATCAAAATCATTAAATGAGTGAGCAGAGCAGGGGTCGTTCCTCTGCCTGCAGAACACTTAGTCTGGCTCACAGCAGCATCTGAAGCAATTCTATGGCTGCCAATATCCAGTCAAATGACGAAAGCAACACAATGCTTAGCTCAGTTCATTTGTTTAGCCTTCTGAACTGAGACATCATTCTGTAGTAGTCATAGGAGGACTGGTGGCATCAGTCACTGTTCTTGTCATCTTTTAAGTCTATAGTTAGGAAAGGGCAGAATCACAGGCTTATGGAGCATAGGACCAGCCAGAGCTGCCATATGTACCTACACATGTCTCCTCTGATAAAGATATTTATCTCCTACAAGAAATAGAGTCCAGGAGAGGAACAGGATGGGTTGTTGGTCAAAACTAAAAACACAAAGAGAAAAATGTTATCTTTCTGAATTTAGTTTTTGAAAGTACCTGGATAGAGCTTCCAAAATAGTTCGTATTTGTGGCAGAAGGTTTTAAAATAGCTGGTTTGCTGCACTAAGCCCTCTGAATGTGGTGACAGTTCTGTGGTTTGATCTGTTTGTGGGTCTTCTGTCAATGGAACCAGGACTTATTCCAGGTTACATGAACTGGTTTTTTAGAGCCCATTTCCTATGGTGGGATGCCTTACTCAGCATTGATTTAAGGGGGAGGAGCTTGTTCCTGCCCCAACTTGGTATGCCAGCCTATGTTGACTACCCAAGGAACTCCTTAGCCCCTTTTGGGGGAATAAGGGGGGAAAATGAGGGGAGTAGGAGCAGGAGACAGGGAGAGAAGGGGAACAGTGGTAGGCATGCAAATAAAACATTAATCATTTTTAAAAGATAATAAATAAATAAATATCATGGTATGCTGGTCTAACCTGGTCATCTAAATGTGCTATAACTTATACCTAGAAACACCAGTATAAAGAGTAGAAATGCCAAGGTGACTGTTTTCAGTCTGAAACTGTTTTCTCTTTTCCTCGGGGTTGTTTCCTTCTGTGTTACTGCCATCGCAATCATACATTCAGTCAGAACTAAATTTTCTGTATCAGATCAGCATAAAAGCATATGTGGATCTGGCCAGATGATACCACATTATGTCACAGATGAAGGAATGAATGAATATTGTTGAATGACTATACAAGAGAACAGTTTCCTACAAACAACCCTCAGTCATCATGTGCTGAGTTGGTTCCAGATATGTTCCCAATATTTTCATCCTACATAAGACAAATAACCTTATTCCTAGCTGCTAATCTTTTCATTGTGCTCATATAGATAATGTGCTATTAATTTTCATAATTTTGTTATAAGCTGGAGAATAAAATTCCACTAAAGCAAAAATATTTCTCTACATATGTAATAAGCATAATAAGTATAAAAGATAGATTTAAAACTAGCTCTTTTAACTAGATGACTATTTGTGCTGAGCACCTGATGCATAGGTTAAGATAAAGGAAATCCTTGAAAATGTAACTCAGAAGGACATATTCTTCTAGAGAAGAGATTGGGGCTCTACACAGTCCTTGCAAATAGAATGCTTATGTGTATAGGATGTAAAATAAATGTCATCATGCAGAGGGGAAGCCAGCCTGACTTTAGTTATAGGTCAGGCCCAGTCATCTCTGCCTTGAGGATCATAACTACACTTCTCATCATTTCAGGATTGGTTGTGAGACAAAAAGGCAAAATGGCAAACATAAATGAACTTCAAGATACATCACAGTTTAGCTATGAGTTAAATCCTGTGTAATATGTGATTTAAATGCATCTATGCAACACAAAGAACTCAGCCAAATTTCCTTATTGACAAATGAGCTCTGGCAGAGTATTAAACACCTAAGAAAAGGAGGCTGATCAGAAGCTACTAGTAGCTGAGGGTGGTTTGGGAGACAGGAACACAGCAAGCCTCGTGATCTGAGACACACTATACATTTATGCTCTGAAAGAAGCAGTCAAACTGTCAGACTTGGTCTGGCAAGGGAAGCTTTGAAGCCCTATGTGGAGGGGACTGTACAGTTATCTTATGGAGATGAAGAAGAAGCTGACACTCAATCCCTCAGCACCCTCAGATGTTCAATGACAGGAAAGACATGCTACTCAGAACATGGATTCTCTCCAAGCAACATAGCAATAGGAAGGATTAAAAACAGACACCAGATAAGAATGTTATACATTCTGATAGAAAAAAAATAATGTTCATGAGCACAAAAATGTTGAGATAAATAGGAATAGATAGATATAAAGATGAAACATTTTGCCAATAAAGTATAAACCGCATTTGAATGTCAATTAGGAAGAATACATTCTATATGGAATACAGATAACAAGGATGTTACTGACATCATTAGTAAGGAAGATAAATCAAAAGACCCTAAGACATTTCTAACAGAATTCCAAAAGGTAATAGGGGAAGTAACAAAGACACAATAAAGTGGCTTGTGCAGAGCTAGAGTCACATGTCTTATAGACATAAAAATCAGTGCCAATTTTAAACAGTATGAATTGAAGTATGAGTCTGGACCCAATTAAGTTGTAGTGAAAATTAACCAGGAATTGGGAGGGATAAAACACACACACATACAAGTACACATACATAAACACAGAGAGAAAAAGAAAGAGAGAGAGAGAGAGAAAGGGAGGGAGAGAGGGAGGGAGGAAGGAAGGGAAGAAGGGAGGGAGGGAAAGAGACAGAGACAGAGACAGAGAGAGCAGGGAAGGAGATAATATAATTAGAAAGTACTCTAGAGAAAATTACCAAGAGGGAAGAAAAGAAAAGCATAAAAATAGAATACATAAAAAATGAGAACAAAAATCAAAAATCACATCTATAACAGAGGTTTAAATGTTAGATATGAAGGTTATATCAGGCCCTTCCATATACTTAAAAATTAGAAAACTTTATTTACCAAAACAAGACCACTAAAGCTGTCTCAAAAAGAACCTCTGAGTAGTTTTACTAATAATGAAGACACCGAAACCATGATTTGAAAGTATTCTCTCCAGAAAGATCCCCAGTCCTGATGATGCAGGTGGTGTTACAAAAATTCTACCAGAAAACAAAAGAGGAACGCAGCTCACATCATAGACTTAGTAAGTTTAACACTGAAACCTAAAAAAAGAGCCTGAGAAATAAAAAAATAGGCTGATAAGTGCTTTTTTCAAAATTCACCCAACAGCAGCAAAGTAAGCCTAAAAGAATAGAACCAGATCCATTGTGTACAGTAATTATCCTTATAGAGCACACCAAATAATACACAAACAAGTTACAGGAGATTATATGTTCCAACAAAGTGCTTGACTGTTAACATCAGCATTAAACTGATTGATTTAGGCCTATACTTCACCAAAAAAAATCCCATAATAAAATCATAAAGTACAAAGAATAATACAATAAATAATTATATGACCTGTATGTGTAAAATTATCATGTTTTATGAGAGATGCAAAAAAAATAGTAAAGTTGTTAAGATAATTGTGGTGGGTTGGGTGGGAGTGGACAGACAGGAAGGAAGGAAAACTGTGACTGGGGTAGGTATGGAGTATATATTTCACATATAATGAAATGTCAATTAAACCTATAGCATTTATTTATGGAACTTGACACCTTGACAGATGATCAACAGAGTAAAAACATTGTCCAATTAGGTCTCACAATTTATTATAAATTGAGCAAATATTTAAAATAATTGACCAGTGGACCACAATGGAGAACCTGTTAGTAAATATGAACATAGATAAAAATCACATTAAAATATAAGTTTTACTTCAATTTAGTTGAGGAGAAAAGCAAAATACAAAATAAATTGTTTTGGAAAAACTACCTGGGAATATGAAAAAAGGTCAAATTATATCATATTTTATAGTACATGCAATGATTATTTCTGCATGAATTAAAGACTTCAATTTGAAAAAGACACAAACATAATTTTTTTAAAAATTAATGTAGATGACTGACAACTGATCAGTATTTAGGAACTCCTTTATAAACAAATAAATCAAAGGATTTCAAAGAACTAAAGAAACAAAACTTAGACCTAATTAACCTAGGGTACCTTCAATTACCTAGAACCAAATTGTTCAAGAATATCAGAGAAATAGAATAACATTTCTGGAAAGATCTGTTGTCATCATTTAATAAAATAATATGCAAGAATGACAAGTGCCCACAGATAAGAGTAACGAAGGAGCAACACAAGAACACCAATGAGACACATTAGTACATGTTTCACTCCAAACTATTCATAGTAAAATCTCACATTATGTATGTTTTACTTATACTCTAAAGTAATAGGAAGACAGGTTCTTAACTAGACATTCAAAGTATATTAAGGGCCTATTTGTATTCTAGAAGAGAACAGAGATATTGAAAGGCTTGAACACTGGTAGTTAAAACTAGTTAATTATATACATTAAAATTACAGAAATTTTGTTAAGATTATTGTCAAAGAGTATAAATTGATGAAAAGCATGAAATAATATTTTGTTCAAGTAAGCACTTAATTTCATAAAATATAAATTTATTATTTCAAGTAATAAAGCATAAAACCACTAGTCAATTTTTTATTACCTTTTTTAAAAATGAAAGACTGAGAACTTGACATTTGAAAGAAGATATTTACTAATATTATTTGCTGTTTGCAAAAATAAATTTTAGAAGTTTTAATAAACCTAGAGATAGCATAAAGAACTTATTACTGCTCATAAAATGCAAAAAAATAGAAGCAGTTTTTAAAAGTGAAGAAAATATAATAATTTACAATATACGAAGATCCTAGCCAATGCTATATGAGAAGAAAAGTAAATTAATTGAATAATTGGACTAAAGATATGAAAGTTTAAATACAAAAAAAAATACCTTTTTTAGCTAGCAAAGCATTTGAAAATGCATGAAGAAAATTATTCTGGAGTATATAAGTCATAAAATAAAAATGAAAGAACTCATATTCAAAATGAGAAAAATGAAAAACCCAAAGATTTCAATTATTCTCACATAAACAAAATTTAATTTCTATTAATATCTGAGTAGTGAGGATTCTTCAATGATTTTTTTTAAATTGATTTTAAAATTCATGGGGATAGCACTTCTGCAAGAGTATCAAAACCATTATTAATGAGGCTTGCTAATGAATAATCATAGTGGAAAGAAAAGATTGTAAGTAAAATATAAATACAGTGAATTGCACCCTTGAAATCAATAGTTAATAAGTATGCTTCATAAGAAAAACTAATGAATACAGATTTTTATGAAATACAAATAAGCAGCTTTCTTGTTTCCAAGCCATATCTACAAAGACTGGCTACTCCATTGTTCTATAGGGGTGGTACTAGGATGAGGTGGTCAGCTTGGACCTGGGAGGAGTCAGGAGCATCTTTGACTCACTCTGTGAATGTCTGGAGTTCAAAACTTGGAAGGCTTATCAACCAAGAGAACTGATATTTTGAAAACCTTCAAGAGCCATGCTAGGGAATTTGCACCAAGCATCCTGGATTAGGCACAGTCACTTGTGACCATTTTTTTCCTTTCAAGGTAATAGTGTGTTTACCAGTGGGGCAAATTTAAGAATAGCCACAGAGTTGGTGGTAGATAGTCCATTTTCAGAATGGTGCAGAATGAAAGCAGGCAAAAGAAACTGGGAAAGCAAAGGTGATGGGCCCACCAGCCCTCTGTAGCACTCAATGCTTACTGCTACTCCTTTTCCCCCTTCTGAAACAAAATGTAAATCAAGAGAGATCACAGGTGCATCATTGAATAGTTCTTCAGGTAAGATGCCTTCCCGCTGGCTTTCTGAGCCCCATAGAGTCTGAATGAGGAAGGAAGAGGGTGATTTACACATATTCACAATCTTAGATATTCCTGAGAAAGTAATTGTGTGGCCCTTGACAAGTCAGCAGTTTAGATGCATCCTGACATTTCCCCTTCAAGGGCTATCTCAGTTCCTCAGGTAGATCATTATTCTACTACTCACACATTCAAGGATGAAAAATGACATGCTGCGTTAAATCAAAATACCTTTAAAGCCTGCAGCTTTGCTTCAAGCTCTGCTCTCTTGTGAATCATTGTTCCATTAAGAGTCTCTATCCTGTTTGAAGAGAAGGAAGAGGTGGGGGTTAATAACAGAGCTCTCCCTTTAAGATGGTACCACCCTTATAAAGATCAGACTTCGCTAGAATGCAAACATAAATGTCACCTTTCCTAAGGCTGTCAACTATGGAGTGTGGATACTTGAGTGTCTGGACCGAAGCCCAATTTCCCTACAACCCTGGGAGACAGAAAAGTGGTTGAAAAACTACCTGACAAAGAGTACAGGGGAAGAACCTTGCTAATTTCCAAAGCATAGCTCACTTTCTAGAAGGCACTGTGTGCTAATGGCGGTTGCTTTCTACCAGAATCTATTCTTTCCTAGACAGACTGAATAAGTTTGGTCATTTGGTGAATATTCTTTGGGCATTTACTGTGGACCTGGTAGAATGCCAACAGAAACAGTATTCAGGAGGATCGATTGTGCTAGTTGTAGGAACAGGGAATTTTTGGCTGCAATGTCCCCTCCCAGACAGGGTTTCTTTGTGTAACAGTCCTGGCTGTCCTTGAACTCACACTGTAGACCAGGCTGGCCTGGGCCTCAAACTCACAGAGATCTGCCTGCCTCTGCCTCCCAAGTGTTGAGACTAAGGCGTGTGCCTGGCTTCTGTTCTTTGATATTCCAGGCTGACTTTATTAAATATACAATATATCACCACAACCTCCTATGGCTATTTCATCTTAAAACCTTTAGTTTACAAATGGCCATCCTAAAATTATCAGTTTGACAATGTTCTTCTCATCCTACATCAAAGATTTTGTAAACTTAGGCAGCTTGTTCTTTCAGGATTTGTTTTGTTTATAACGTTATTTTGACTACAAATCCTCCATCTGAGTATGATAGTTCATTTCACTTTGGAATCATTCTATTAAACATTTTAATGTATTTGTTCTAATTTCTCCTGACTACTAAATTGTAGTTATATTCATGGAAGTATGAGAAAAATTTAAAGATGTGATATGAGCACTGTATGTGCTCTTCCTTTCCTCTGGTTTTCCAGCATCAGACCAGACATGATACGATGATACCATATTACAGTTCTGTCTGATTTCTAGTGGAAAATAGAATCACTCCAGAGCTGCACAAGATGTTCAGCATTGTTCTAGCCTGTCAAAGCAATGGGTCTGCACAACTTAGAGATGCCCTTCCTTCAGTTCATGCTATCTCACATTTTACCAATCTGTAGATTTCAAAGAACCTTCTCTAGTCTTCTTTATCTGTGGTCTCCTTGCTTCATCTATGTGGGGCATATCTTTTTGAATCTAACCAGTATCATATAGTCTTGGATTCTATTTGGTTCTAACTTTCTTTGAAGCAAGGGCTTTCCTAACTTTTACCCTAAAGCACTAAAATTCAGAGGATGGGGCTCAACTCTAACATCATCTGTCCTTTTCAAAAATTGCCTCTATAAATCCATCCAAAATTCCTTTTGAAGTATCAGAGAATGACCTAGTAGATTCTCCTGGCAGCTCACAATGAGCTGTGACTTGAAAAGGCAAATCCTGACATCCATGACAGGTTAGATATTGTTGCCACTCACTACTCAGCTGAACTCAGCTAACCCCTCTTTACCTCAGGCACTTCCTGTACATAAAGGAATTAAACCCATGCAAACAAAGAGGCTATGAAAATAAATGAATTAGGTAATGTTAAAACCATCTAACTCAGAATAAAATCTAAACTCCCTGGTGTGGTGGCAAATGTCTTTAATCCTAGCACTTGGGAGGCAGAGGCAGGAGGATCTCTGAGTTAGAGGCCAGTCTGGTCTACAAAGCAAGTTCCAGGACAGCCAGGACTGTTAACACGGAAAACTCTGTCTCAAAAACAAAGCAAACAAAACATAAAAATCGCTAGAAGAGATGGCTCTGTCCTCTGTTATTTATGCTGATTTTATTAAATATAAAGTATATCACCACACAGTCACACAGCAAAGCACCTGAAGATCTGATGTTTTGTCAACTATGACTTTGTCATTCATACTTTCTCTCTAATCCACCAGCCACCAATTTCACTTTGTCCTCAGATTGTCCCAAATCCATTTCAAGGGCTTAAAAGTATCTTCCTTCATCTATATGTTCCTACCAGGATTTCATATGGCCATCCCTTCCCTCTGTTTAGTCTCAGCAACAATTGTACATCCTCAGAATGCAGTACTTTGAACATCAAATCTCAGCTGGCCACCTTATTATTCAGTGTGCTGCCCTGTTGCACTATTCTCCTTTCTTATAGAGGTTATCAATGCAGTTAAAAATTTCAGGCTTTTCTTATAAGTCTTCCATAATTGTTAGAGTTCAACAGTCTTTATTTTTGAGTCTTTAGAACATACACAGAGATAAAACTTCTGGTGAGCCACAGACAGATAGCCTATTCACTCACACCTAAGGCATTCTCAGACACCAAAACATCATTGAAACCCCACAACAACTAAGTAAATATTTACGTTAGGAGATTTCCTGATGATCGGATCAGGTCAACCACTTGTTTGTGGGTAAAGCCTTCTGTGCTCACACCATTGATATTTGCAAGGATGTCACCTGGGAGATGCCAAAAAATAAGTATTTTATTAGTTATTTAAACAAAGCCTTATGACATGAAAACAAAGACAAACAAGCAGGTCCCAACCATATTGTCACTGAAAAAAATTCAAAGCAACAACTGCTTCCTGACCCTCACTATCAAAGAGTTTCTTGTTACTTAAATGGCTTCTAGCATGAGCATCGCTACATTACCAGCTTGTAGGCCAGCACAGTGAGCAGGGCTGTCTTCCTCTACTTTGCAGACCATAGTGCATACTTCGGAGGAGGAGATGTTCTGGTTCTGGAGCCTGTAGGTCTATAAAATTTAAGTGGATACATTGTAGCTTTCCAAAAAGTCAACCTTGTCAAGACATAAAATCATGCCAGCAGCAATCAGTGGCACAAAGGTAGGTGTGAAGGATAACTGTGGAAAAGCCTTCCTTACTGTGCACTGAACTGAAGGTACCAATTTTGCAATTCCAGCAGATAACTAGTCAACAATTCATTCATAAAAACATCTGGCATGAGAAAGAAAGTAGGATATAAGTGGCTGAAAATGGTCTGTTTTCAAACTGCAGAGACCACCTAATGCTTCTTATTCCTCAATGGGGAGAAACAATGGCAGCCAAGTATAAAGGAAAAGATCCTTGTGGGTCTTGGAGGCTGAAGCAGGCATTGCGGGAGAGTATGAGACACAAATATACAGCAGGGAGACCAGCCAACAGTGGTTATGTTAAACCAGAGTTCTGCAAAAAATGACAATCTGCCCTGTGTTTGTTCTAACTACTCTAATTGTCTCAATCAATGTCATTTCTGAGTGCACAAGACCCCTCTTGCCCTGAATTCTCACCAGTTGCCTAGTCATCTGACTCAATAAAAAGAGAAATGCTTCAAGTGTTTCAGTTTGGCACAAATAGTTCAGTGGTGCTGGTTTTTATTGTTGATATTTTGATTCTTCACTTCAAAATGTATAAAAACACTAAGCAAGCATTTGCTACATCTAATATCCCCATGTCTCCAAACAAGCATGCTTTTCTACTTAATGCATTTGAGTTGTGGGTTTGCATTCCATCCACAGTCAAAATCAGAGTGTTGAGTTGTCTTTTAATTTCTGATTACTAGAAATTAAGCCACATTATTGCTTCCTTCTAGAAAAATCCATGTCTAATACATCATAATCAGTCACATGCAGATCACTTCAACAGCTAGCCATTTGGCTCTGTGAAATGCTAAGAGATTTCCACTCAATTCTAATGCATTTGAAATAGTCTATTTGAAAAGTAGGGCAGGCTTCACTTTCAGGTCAAAATGGCAGGCAGACCTGCTGTTGCAGTGTCAAGCAAGTGGCTGGATGGTTTTTGAAAATGGTACTATAATGCTGCAGGGTTTAACAAACTGGGATTAATGAGAGATGATACAATCTATGAGACTGAAGACGTGAAAGAAGCCATAAGAAGGCTTCCTGAGGACCTTTATAATGACAGAATGTTTCACACTAAGAGAGCCCTGGACCTGGCCAGGTGGCATCAGATCTTGCCTAAGGAGCAGTGGACAAAATATGAGGAGAACAGATTCTACCTTGTACCCTGTCTGAAAGAGATTATTCAGGAAAGAAAAGAGAAAGAAGAATGGGCATAGAAGTGATCTTGTAGTTGAGATCTGTGGATGTGCCTGGTCTCAGCATATGTTTACAAAGTTGTTTCAACCCAAATCACAGTTGTAAGAATTATTTGCTCTGCAGATGCCTCACTTTAAATAAATGTCTATTGTAACCATAAAAAAAAGAAAAGTAGAGCAGCTTTAAGTGGCCTATAACATAGTTCCCACCTGTATCAGAAACCCTTTTTGGGAGTTTCCTGTCCGAGATCACACCACAGCTCAGCAGCTTCAAGAAATAGAAGCCTACCTTGCTCACGTGCTACAGGAACCAAAGACTGATACAGATTTAGACATCACGCTGGTCTACCAATCCTTATCAACAGGGAGACCCACCTTCCATCACCAGGTGTCAGAGTGAGCACAGTGCAGGAAAAGCATTTTGATTTATGTGGCTGTAATTTTGGATATTAGTGATGGAAAGCCAAAACCAGAAGTCGTGAGAGCACAGAAAACAATACTTGGTCAAACATTTCCCAATCTCCCACCAGTATCTCCTATCCTCGGGCTTCTGTTGGCTTGGAAAGAAATTGCTAAGAGCACTCGTGCAAACTGATGACTTCTGGGATAGCATACATGCTGTAGCTCAGAAGTGGGATGTCTTCACATCTCTGAAGCCTGTTGTCTAGCAATAATGATGTTGACCTTGGTTCTACACACACATTTGTGGTCAGAGAGAAACACAAGGAAGCAGTGATGTGATCCCACCAGAGTGGGGCGTTGGCCTGCCCTCAGTCACCCTGTTTCTAATAGCTACCACTAGGTAGCATTGAAGAGGCAGTATCTCTTGAGAGAAAGGCACATGGCTCATGTGAGCGGACGATACTTCTAAAATCTTAAAGACTTAGCCCATTTTGTAGAAATTATGTCTCAATTTATGGTAAATTTTAAAGTAGGAAGCTCAAAAAGTGGAAACTGCTTCTCCCACCGCTTCCTTGTTCATTCCATATTGTTTCTTTACTCATAAGGAGTGTTTAGCGCAGCAGCTTCCTGTTCCTAAAATACACACTAGGCTTTCTTTTATGGAGTTGATACCACACCAAAGTTTTTTGAAATCAGCTCTCACTGGAGCTACGATCTAAAATCTGACACAGAGCATAAGAACATAATTATGCAAAGCACATGGAAAAGAAACGCAGACATGATGTGGAAAAATTGAGACTTAAGTTGCTACGACTATGGAGCTCAATTAGACCAGAGTCCACTCAACTCCATCCGCCATATTCGCAAATATAGTCATGAAAAGACAGGCAACCAAGAAATGAAATTCTTGCCCAGCCACAGTGAAACCTGTGAAGACCAGTAAAAACTTCCACCAGTGGAAGAATATGATTATATAAAATTAAACTTCTGTAAAATGTCTTTTGCTTTGTTCTTTAATGTCCTGGAGTGCCAAGCATCTGTGTCTGGATCCTTAGGACTGCGATAACTAGGCACAAGGAGGAAATGCATCTGTCCCTAGGGAAACAGAAGTGCCAATGTTTTCTCCTCTGATGGACTTCACATACTGAAAAACAGGCACACACTAAATAACGTCATCTGACCCTATCCTAGCTCCACTGTTCTTTGCATATATTACAATGTAAGTAGTGTCATCTTCTTCCTTGGAAATCTAGAATGTTTATAAACTGCCCACCTGAATTTCAAATCCAAAAGCTCCATTGTCCTGCTTTTCCACAGTAACAAGCTTTCTGTAAGAAAAAAAATTAAGCTGCATAAGTAACAAAGTATCATATTTGGCATATATTTAGCATTAATAATTACTGTTATAATAAAAACTAGCTATCATTTCTGTAATGTAGTGTGGGTAGAAGTGTGTGCTTGCCTGCCTAAACATCTCCAGTGGAGAGATTTAATAAAAAAAGAAAAAAGAAAAAAAAAGGAAGGGAGGGAGGAAGGAAAGAAGGGAGGGAGGGGGAGGGTGGGAGAAAAGGAAGGAGAAGGAGAGAAGGAAAGAAATCTTTTTACCTTTGAGACCATGAAAAATCACCTAGGGAACTTGATCTGGCCAAAGCAAGCTGAAAAATATAAAAAGTATAGAGTTATCTCAAGGTCTTTAAGATGTGTTAGAAACTGTCCAGGGTCACAAAGGACTTTTTTCTTCTTCCTCATCTTGGAAACCTTATTAGATAAGATTAGTAATGTCTGTTCTCTTATCACAGCAAAGGAGAGTCTCGGAGAAGAGGAGTTCCCAGACATTCTGCTGAAAAGTTGAGGAGAAGCTCAGATAGTAAGATACTGTGTGAGGAGAATATTCACTCTCTAGCAGAACTTCAAAGCTTCCAGTGGCTTATGCCTAAACCATGTTTATGTCCACTTCTTAAAATGAGCTCTAGCAACTCACAACCACACTGAAACACTTATCCACAGGATGACATGAAAACCACACAGTCTCTATTTTCTGTAGCTGCTGATGAAATGCTTGTATTTACTACAACAGTTAAACATATGACTCTTTTATCAGGACAAGATAATTTGTAAAGAACGAGCTTATATGCAGAAATATAATTCAAGACACTGGCAAGATGGCTCAGTGGGTAAAGAGGCTCACAAGCCTCACCACATAGTTTTGATTGATGGCAGAACTAACTCCTGCGATTTGTCTTCTGACTTCTTCATGCACAGCATAATATGCACAGAGAGAGAGAGGGAGAAAGAGAGAGAGAGCACCACCACACTATGTGCACACACATGCACACACAGAGGGGGGGAGAGAGAGAGAGAGAGAGAGAGAGAGAGAGAGAGAGAGAGAGAGAGAGAGAGAGAGAGCGCACAAATAATTAAGAATGAAAATAAGAAATAGATTTAGAAAAAAAGCAAGGGAGAAACTCAAAAATCTCAATTCTGATTATGATTTATTTTCACAATAGTTTTGAAGGAATATAGTGAGATTTTCTGATGACAAAGAGAAGAAGCCTCATAATGTGAGAAATAGCATCACGCTCGCTCCCCTGCACATTTTGGGAAAAGCCAGATAAGCATAAGGTCCTGGAACAGACCCAAAATCTTACAAAGAGAAAAGGTCAGCCAAAAGAAAAGACCTTCATTTTAAGTGACTGTGACCAGTCTAACTTTGGTTTTGTTTAAGATATATTTAGTAGGTCTAATTATTAATTAGTCCTTTCTTAAATATTGCTCCAAGGACTCAAAACATGACACTATGCTCCTAATTTAGTCAGGATATTTTTTAAAAGATTATTTTTATTTTATATATGTGAGTGTTTTGCTTGAAGGTATATAAATAGATAGATAGATACACACACACATACACACACACAATATGAGCATGACTGGTGTCTATGCAGGTCAGAAGTAGTCATCAGATCCTTGGATATGGAATTAAGGGCTGCCTGCTGTGAACTTCCATGAGAGTACTGGAAATCTAATTCAGGTCCTCTACAAGAATAGCTAGTGCTCTGAATGCTGAGCCATCCCTCCAGCTGATAAGTCATGATATTTAACTGCCAAGATAATGTAATTGTCATTCATAAGAAAATAAATATAATAGTAGATCAAGCAGTTGATACAGATAAATAAAAATAATATGAGGATAAAGACCATATGTAGAAAATACATAGGAGAAATTAATGCATGCAAACAAGCTCCACAGAAACCTGGGCTGACATAAATTCAAATTGTCAGATACCAAATGCCAATAATTTCACATATTTTCTGGAATGTCTCAGTGTTAAAAATTCAGCCACCAATCACTATATGTAATAAAGAGATGATATCATCTCACAGACATTATATGTAACAACCACATTATCTTATCAGTTGTACCTGGAGTCTCGACAGGAAGGCTCAGACCCCAAATTATCCTCTAGGCTTGCAATAAGTTTTTAATCTTGATTTATAAAAACTAGTTATGGAATATATACAGGAATCTAAATAGTTCATCATAATCTTATTTTGTGCCTAAAATATTTAATGTTCATGCACACACACACACACACACACACACACACACACACACACGAGGAGGAGATGGAGGGAGGGAGGAGGGGAAGGGAGGAACAGAGAGAGATTAACAAGGATGAGACCCTTTTGGTTCCATCAGAAGGCTGCATCTGTGTAAAAGGAAGATATTTACAACTGTCTCATCCTTACAATGTGTTCATATTTTCTCCATCTATTTTCATTATTGCTAACTCCTTGTATTTCATTCTTTATACAGACTGTCAAATACTTAGTTCAGCCATATTTATTCTGTTAACTATAGTCACAATTAAGGGTTTAGTGTTTTTAAAACATTGCTCTTGCCATTATGGTTTGCCATATCTCTATTACCATCCACATGGAGGTTCATATGTGTCCATATGTATCCATCTATATGAAGCAGATATTTGATTAAATGTTTCACTTCTTCAGGTAATCATCTGTATGCTCTGGACTCTGGGGAACCACTCTAGTTTCACTTTCCACCCCAGTTTAAAAATAGTAAAGCAGACAGAACTAAGCCTCAGATGCCATCTGCAATGGAATGGTTGTGAGAGACCCCAAGTAAAATATTCAAGTTCAATCGGATGTACTAAGATCCTTTTTAACTTTGTCCTTCATTCAATTAAAGCCTCATGGAAAAAATCAAAGATAATTTTTAAAAGATAAAAGTTTAAGTCTCAGATATATAGAAGGATTTTAAAAGCTACAATAGAATGTGGAGAAACTACTCCAAAACCATCAAATATTGTAGAAAGAGAACAAAGAGGAAACAAAGTGGAATAGCGGCACTTAATACTCAGTGCTAGATAAACAAATGTTAGTGAGAATTAATCAGTTCTCAAGAGCCCATGGCAGGGGGGATGTGGAGAAGAAAGAATGACCTGATGTGGTGGGAGGGGGAAGGGACCTTGGAATAAGGATATACAAGGATAGAAAATGTGACTTCTTTATTCATAATAATAAAAAAAAAACCTACTGTCTAAAGCATCCTGACTAGAGATAGCTCTCCGATGTGCTTTATTATTTTTAGAGACAAATGGTATCAATTTAGAGGATAATTAGAATCTCGATTTGATGTCTGAACTATTATCAATACATAAGTTTACATAAGAGTTTTAGATGCACTACTTCACATAATCCCTACAATAGCCTATGAAGTGGATTGATATTACTCTGTTTTAGTGATAGGGACACTGAGGATCAGAGAAGTCAGATAATTTACTCTGTGTTGGAAAGTTCATATTTCTCCCTAAACTATCAAGTCTATATTGTTTCCCCTGCCAGATTTTTCTTCTGATTTTGTCTAAGTATTTAGAGACTTTGTATCAACCTCAGACTCTGCTTGTTCATCGTGAAAGACCCACTACTCAAGCCTTGGCTTTCTTACATAGGAAGTGGAAATAATAAAGCTTATTTGGTTTGTTGCATTAAAAAAAAAAAGAAGAAGAAGAAGCCAGCTGGCAAGAATTAACAAAATGTCTGACTATCATAATGATAAATGATCCTTTCTTAGCCCTCTGTTCATAGAATTGATAGGTGCCTCAGGATTTCCTCAACATGCCTTTTAAGTGATAGGTTATTCTGGGAAGATTCAAATTTAAAACCACTTATGTCTTCCAAATGGATGAGACCTCTCCATACAGAGGAGGACATTCTTCACCTCTCTCCTTATAACAGTTCTGTGTAGCTCCTGGATGAAGAGTAAGGTGTGAACACCCCCTGGTTGATAGGTTTGGCCTTCTCAGTGAAAAAAGTTCAGACAGAATCAGATTGTAAATTAGTTTCCATTTGGGATTGGTAAAGAGATTTTTTAAAAGTGAACATATAAATACAATGTAATTTAATACATGAGCTACCACCAGACTGTATGATGGTAGCCACCCACATCTTGACACAAAGTCTTCTTGGTTTTGATCTGAGCTGACCAAGGAGTTACATAAAAAGAAACTCTCAAGGTTCCACCTTGCTTGTCTGCTAAACTGCCTACTATTTGGAGTGTGCCTGTGGCCCTATCAAGGGTTTTCAGAACCAAGTTTTCACTGTGTGCATCTCCCTAGTATGGATCAGTCCTGTTTTAAGATACAGCCTTGGAGGAGGGAGTAGGTGTTGCCCAGACATACTGGCCTCCAAGCCGGAGTCTTTCTGAGTTGTAGTGATGGCACACACACAAAAAGGAATCATGAATGGAGAACTGGTGTGCAATTCACAGCATATGCTGGCAACAGCTGTCTTTTATTACACATTATCTAATATGAGAAGTCTAAGTTTAGCAGTTTGGCAGGCTTGAAGGCTGCACATTCGGTTCTCACTCACTACAGCAAACCAGGCTCCTTAGCGTCTTACAAGGCAGGAGTCTAGTGCTGTCTGAGGCTGATCTTAGGGGGGCTCCTCTGCTTTCCGGATGATGACTTAAAAGACAAGACATTAGTATTCCACACACAATGTCTCTTGCTATACAGTGATTCTCAGGTCTCTCTTTAGTGGAAAATCAGAACCAAACACAGCAGCTGTCAGTGTGCAAAGCAGGGAGGAAATAGGAAACACGGCTTGTGGGTTAACCCGCGTCAGAGCAGCTCAGAGACCAACTCAGAGGCCACTTTTGCTGCTGAGGCCTTGTCCTGGCTCTGTTGTATTTATCTTCTGCAAAAATTGTGGGTGTGGTTGAGGAGGGTACCGATTGAGAGCTGGCCTTTGTTTTGTATCATGTCATCGGCTTCTTCTAATTCCCTGCCTATCTCACTTTTATTCCCAACTGTGTCACAAATATAGCTCTCCCCATCTTTTGAAAATCAGACCATTAACAAAAAGGATCATCAAACTATCCAAAGACACAACAGAATAATGAAACTGAAGTTAAAAACCCATATGGGAGGTGAACAAGACGTTCCAACTTCTATGAAGGTCTGATTACAGCCCCACACCTCTTTTTAAAGAACAATGATTGGATATTAGCCCAAACATATCACTGTAATATTGATGTTGCCTAATGAGATAGTGGCAGAAATATAAAGAACGTCCCTGTGGGCAGGACCTAACCTAGAACTATACCCATTACAAGCATTTAGCACCATCTCTAACTGAAATTATATGTAAAGCCAGCTTTCTAGAAGCGACTTGTTTAGCAATAATTTCATCACTCAAAAAAATTAGACAATGTCAATCAGTTTGGGTCCAATTCATAGTCAAACTTCATACCTATGTGCCAGATTCCTGGTTCTCACTGCCACACTAGGTGAAAACCACCCACATTATAACCATGTGAGAGTGGCAGTTGGGCACAATTTCTACCCCTGGGACATGGCATGCCTTCTCTTCCATCAACTTCCCTCAGGGTTTTATATTGCAGGGACTTTGCCCCAAAAACACTATGTTCAAAATTAGAAGCATCACTGGTATGTCTGGCACTTCCTATCAAGGCAGGTACTGAAATAATATACACATAGGGAAATCTATTTTTAAACAACTCTGAGTGCAAACAGCCAGTGGATTCTGGAGACTAAGCTAAAGCTAAAAGCTAGCCAGATATAACTTTGCAGAAACCAAAGCCACAATAACAAGAAGTACGAATGTTGACGTCAGCCCTCAGAGTGTTGAAAATAACAGCAGACAGAGGAACACCTGCTGCTGCTACTAGGACTGCCTCACAGGAATCCTGCTGCAAACCATTCATGCTGCACCAGAGGGGAATTTTGTTGTTGTTGCTATTAATATTATTTGTTTGTGTTTCTAAGAAAACAATTAATGAGAAGCAAATGTCCTTGTGGAAAATTATAAAATCTTGGCACCAAAGTGCATGAATTTTCACTCACAGTGATTACATAGAACCATGCGTGCCATGCTCCACATGTTTGGTTTAGAAACAGGTTTTTTTTTTTTTTTTTTTATTCCAAGACAGGGTTTCTCTGTGTAGCCCTGGATGTCCTAGAATTCGCTCTGGCCTTGACTCAGAGCTTCAACAGCCTCTGCCTCTCAGGTGGTGGGATTAGAGTGTGCTCCACCACTGCCAGGCTGAAAAAAAGCTTTAAAAATAGGGGAAGTACATGCACAGTATGTTAAAAACACAAGAAGAGAAAGAGAAGAAATAGAGAAGAGCATGTCCATATGTTAATGGTATAGGATGTCACCTTGCTCACACATTTTTATCATTCCCTTCAATAATCATACATTTTTATTGATTGTCCTTTTCTAATTCATACTATAACTACTCAGGCTTAAAAGCCAGATATGCCTCATTGGCCTTCAGTGCCATTGATCACCAAGTTTTTAACCTTTTCTCTCCATTGCTTCATTTCCTCTTTCTCCTACTCCTGTAAAAGCCAACCTGCCACTTTTCTTGAATAAAGTTTCTAAAATCCATGACATCTCAAACCTATTCAGTGGCTCTGGATGCTGATCCAATCATAGTCAGCTCTCTCCATCCATTCATTCAACCAACTACAGATAAAAATGCTCCATAGAAATAAAACATTGCATCTGTACTGAACATGTATAAGTTTCTTTTCTGCCCTCATTTCTGCAAATAATATGTGACAGCTATTTGTATAGCCAATGACATTGTCTTAGGTATTAGACCTGATCCTGGTAGTTTATATGCAAATAAGCTGCCACTTTATATCAGGGTTTCCGGCACCTGTGGTCTTTGATTTTCATGGGTGGTGGTTTTGGAACCAGTGCTCCATGGATACCAACAGCCAACTGCACTGCCTTCTCAAGGAAATTTACCCAAAAGTCTGTCTCTCTTCTCTCACAGGCACACTAGATCTGACAGACACACCAAGGACTGTGTGGCTAAAAAGACCTGTCCCCAAGGCACAAGAATCTGTACCTCCACCTTAGAGAGTTCCTTACATAGGAGTACCAGACAGACTGGAGGATGGTTTATCTGCCATACAACACCTGTTCATTCTGCCTCTAAATTGGAACCTTCTCCAGGAAGGAAACATGCCCTTGTGACTGACCTAGCTAGTTTGATATTTTTCAACTTGCAGAGATCCAGCATGATATAATGCCTGAGCTGAAAAAGAGATGTGGAAAGATTACGCCCTTGATTCAAAAATTAACAAGTTCCTTTCCCAGTAAGTAATATACTTGGAGAATGAATCATAGATTAGACAAATGAACAGAATTTAGTTTAACAGATTCATGGCAAATCAAGACTGCTCTCTTGACTCTGGGCTCTGACTAAAGATGTTTGTGTTTCCTGTGTTGCCATTTACAAATGATACAGATGTTCATCAAACTCTGTGTCCTGAAAGCACTTTGAATTGAGAATGATAATCCAACCTTGACAACAGATTCTATCATCTTCATCACCGTGAAAAATGCCAAAGAATCAGTTCACCATATCACTGAAAGAAGAACCTGCCTCTCCTCCAAGCTGTGACTCTGTATGATGAAGTCAAAAGCACTCAGAGGAGAACATGATACACACAAGAATGAGGGACACAAAGATATGCTTAGGCTCTCAGTCAATTCTAAACATCTTATGCACAATTGCTATATGTAAATTCAAATATACACTTTGGACCTTATAGCAATTAATACAATCAAAATGTGCATAGAGGTATATGGTTAATTAAAGACCAAAAATTCAGAACAAATTCATTTAGACATAGATTTTTCCTAGTTAGTCTTAATATCTATATTTTATGCAATAACAATTTCCAAACAGCCTTTACCAAGTTCCTAGTGCCCCATGCATTTCCTTACTCAAGGAGCAAAGAATTCAAGGATGGTGTTTCTGTGGTTGCCCAATTAAATAAAATGAGTTTATTGTGATAGCTTCTTTTTAAATAGGAAATAATGTGAGGGAGGCTGGCAACTTGCTCAAGATGCCTCAGCTTCAGCTGCTAAACAGCCAAGCTGGGTTTCTAGCCAACATTTACCACCCCCTAAAAGTGTTACTTCTGGAGAGCCCCAGGTTGAGTCAGTGTCCTGGAACTGAAGAATTTACTTAGTTGACAAACTTTGTGTTCCAGGAGATGTCTTCTCCTGATTGAAAACTAATACGACCACCAAGGCCTGGAGGTCTGACTAGAATGGTGAAAACCAACAGCGTCACAAGGGGAGAAAGCCTGATGGTTAGTGCTCCTTGCTTTCCTACAAACCGTTACCTTCAAGCTTGCTGTGCTCAACAACTCCATTTTCTTGGAGCATGTTCTTAAATTAAAAGAAATATTTAAGTCTTACATTTTAAAAAGTGACTATTTTTCCATCTCTGGGCTGCTACACTATCTCTTTTGGGCATGTCACCTCCTTCCTCACACACACTCTCAGTCATTAACTCCCAAGTGAATTGACTTAGTAGACATAGGTTATCCTAGCAGGAGGTGCAGATTCTTTCTTAGAATAAGAACCAAAATGACTATTAAGAATAGGGGATGAGGCTAGGAGTCAAGGAATTCATGGAGACACATGGCAAGTACCACTTTCAGCAGTAGTCAGACGAACATGAACATTCTAGACAGAAGTACAATCCTACCTGCTTTCGTCCCCGAGGCAAAGTAGCCACAGTGTCTGCCAGCATCTGAATCCTTCTGTTGTCATCCATTGTGAGCGGGCCTGTGAGTGGAGAGTAGGAGCTGTACGCAGGATCAGCACAGTACTCCAGGTTGCCATTGCTACTCTGCTGCTGTAGAAGCCTTTGCAAAGACATTGTGGACAAAGATTAATCCCACCAGCACATGCTGCAGTGGCCTGGCAGGAGGGGGAAGCGAAGTGCACAGCCCTCCCACACGCAGTCAAAGAGCAGTGGAGTAGAAAGGACCCATGTGACTGCTGTGGTCTGAGGTAGAGTTACACAAACCCTGTCTAGGAGTTCACTCCCACTCCCCAGGGCTCCAGACAACCTCATGCTTCTTCTTTTCTACAATTAAAAAAAATGAGAAGAATCAGCTTACCTTTTTCTCCCTCAAACAGCCAGAATACTTAGAATTTGATACTCCATGGCTACATGTATTCAAAGCTGAATTTTCCAATTTTTAAAAGAGAGAAAAGAGAAACGAAAACAGAACCTTGCTCAAGTTCTGTCATTTGTTTCCTATACGTTCCCTCATTTAACATTAGCACCTAGGTGCGCGAGGCACTATGCCGACGTGTAGCTCTTATGGCTATAAGCATCACACGTGCTGATCCTGTTGTTATCCATAAAGCCCATGTAGTATTCCTCTCCTGAAGCAAATCTCTAGCTCCTTAAAGTTCACCAAAAAGACATTCTATCACTTAGAATGTAGCTCTTTGACATTTGCCTGGTTGCCTTTGTACTTCCATCAGCTTTATAGGGCAGAATGGGAAGGAAAAGCAGCATACATAGTGCAGAATGTTGATCATATCTGGGACTGAACATGGCTGCTGTGTTGGGGGGTAATGGGGTGAACAAGAAGGGAGCAGGTAAGTTAAGGTAGCATAGGATCCCCCAATCCCCCATTGTTCTGGTGTGCCATCACCGGGTACTTGAAAACAGATGCTCTGTTGTTTTTTTTTTTTTTTTTTTTTTTTTTTTTTTTTTTTTTTTTTTTTTTTTTTTTTTTTTTTTTAATTATTCGAGTCATTTGAAGAGAACTGTTTCACAGAGAAGCAGGCCAGGAAAGTACTGGTAGAATCAAAACTAAAGTAAAAAGGAGAAGTCTTAAATAGCACAGAAGTCAAACATGCATCTAAAAGTCATTTGGAAGGTCACTACAGACTTTACAAGAACTGGAAAAGCTTCAGGCTAGAATGGAATGTGTGCACTAGAAGTCACGGAGAATTCAGCTCAAGCAGAATTTACCAACTGTGAATCATAAAGAAGGAACCAAATCAGAGAGTGGTGCAGGTATACTGCCTCATGACCCCGTACACATCACTCAGGTCACACCCACTAACTATGTATTTATGAACTGGTAAGTTTCTAAGGCTCTGCTTTCTGTTGTAATTCCTAAGGCCTGTATCAAGCCACTTATTACATATTTTAAATAGCATCCTGATGAGAAGTGTCATTTGTGATACAATGTGGTGAAGCACTGATCTTTTAGGGACAATGTAGCTTTCCCGCCAATTGCTGGCTTACAAAGGTGTTTTAGATTTCAGAAGTTCTATGCTTTTTTCTTTTTTTCCTCTAGGATTTACAAGTGCCTGCTTCCCACTCGCCTGCAGCCTCCCCATCACTGTGAGGAGGGGATTCTGAAGATGATCCAGTCAGCTGTCCACCATGCAGGGTTGGGGGGGAACTTCATTGTCCATGGAACAAAATGGGCACATTCTAAGGTTTTTTTTTCTCACTATATTTCTGAAGGGGCTTATCATTTTTTTAGATCATTTCTTTAAGACCTAAATACTACACGTGGGTCATAGTTAGATACGTATATGATGGTTTCTATATTGATGCATCATTTCTCTCATTTTCTTGAGACCAAAAGACAGCTTTTAGCCTTACCATTATATTTTATGTCTTATACATAAAAACTATAAAAAAGTCAATAAAATGAGTCAATAATGTAAGAAATAAATGCCAATAAAAATAAGGAGTTACATTTTAAAAAGTAAACAGTAATTTCCTGAAGCATCAAGGAGAAAAAAACAACAAAAGGAAGAAGGGGAGCAAGAAATAAAGTAAAGAAGAAAAGAAGGAAGGAGAGAAGGAGAAATGAAAGCCAGTGCCAAGGAGCTATCGTGTTCCTCAAGGGTGCCTGAGAGAGAACAGCTCCTTTTAAAAGACTGGCTGCCATGTGCTCCAAAACCTATCTTTGCATTGTTTCAAGTAATCCCCTTACCGGAAGCAAGCATTTTATTTAGATGTAGAAATCCATCCTCATACAGTATGAATGAAGTGGCCCTGAAGGACATGGGAAGATTTGGTAAAGGCAGGTAAGATGTGCTGACTCCAGAATACAGACAAAGGTAGGAAGTTCTTTAAGAAACTGACCAACCTGCTAATTCTCTGTGTTAACAAGAATCTTAATCTGCTGCTCCAGTGCCAGACTCCTGGCTTCAAATCCTGGCTCTGGGGGTTTAAGAACATGGACTAAAGAGTGTCCCACTGTGCACACTTGTGAAAGCCCTAACCTCCCATGTAGACTGCCATTGGATGAAGGAGGTAATCACGGTCAGCTGAGGTCAACAAGGTGGAACCCTGATCAAACAGGCTATGTCCTGTAAGAACACATATCAGAGAGACCTCTTTCCTTGTGAGGACAGAGAAAGGAAAGCAGCCATTTAGAGGCAGGAAGAGATCCACAGTATCAAGTCAGCACCTAGATCCTCCAGAACCCTGAAAACAAACACCTCTGTTGTAGAGCCAGCCAGTGTATGGTGTGTCTTCTACTACAGGACTGCTATTCTGGCTGTTGTGCAGCAACCCAGGCTGATTTGCGCACTCTCTAAACCTTAATTTCCATATATATAAACCCAGCATTTAGGAAGACCAGATAAAAAAGAGTCCTGTGCAGCATACGGTACAAAATAAACTATTACGAGTGAATTTGTTTTAAGTAATAAGAACTCAGAAGAAAACACTCAGAGGAAACAATCTGAATTCTCTTTGAACTTGCCTGTCAACTCCCCAGTGTTCCGTGTGCAGCAAAGGGGCCCTCACCACCTTCACAGAGCACAAAGCTGGAGTATGTGCACAGTCCCTATACTCACTCAGCAAGATGTTCTGCAGAGCAATGTAAGAACTAGTTGCTAAACTTCCGTATTCCTTTTAGCTCGAAAAATCAATTATTCACATAAACATAAGAGAGAATCAAGTGGGTACTGAGGGAGATTTCCACAACCATATAGTTAGGTTTTCTTTCATTCCTTATTTATTTGCCTTGGTGTTTTTCTGGAACTACAGACAGTTATGAGCTGCCATGTGGGTACTGGGAATTGAACCACAGTCCTCTGGAAGAGCAGTCAGAGCCCTTAACTGCTGAGCCATCTCTCCAGCCCCATAGCTAAGTTTTCATTCTGACTTTGTGACACTATTTGTTGGAGTTTCTATTTGGTTTTCAGACTACCATAGCATTTTGGGGGTTTTTTAGACCTTCATTATACAGGAATCTTTTATTTGATTCCCTGAACCTAAAAAAGACATGATGCCGTACAGATGAAAGTAGACTATTGTGTTTTTGAATCTGCTGAAGATAAATTTAATTTTGTAAAGTTACTTATTTTTAATATACAAATCTCCTTAATGCTTTTAATATTTTTTAAAATTTGTAATTGAGGTGTGTGTGTGTGTGTGTGTGTGTGTGTGTGTGTGTGTGTGTGTGTGCATGGAAGTATGTGCTTTCATGCAGGTTCCAGAAGAAGATGTCAGATATCCTGGAACATGAGTTACTAGAGACTGTGAATGGCCTAACATGGGTGCTGTGATCTGAATTCCAGTCCTCTGGAGAATTAGCAAGTATTCCTAATCACTGAGCCAGGTCTCTAATGCCCTTCTCACCTTATTTTAATAATTGGCTAGAGTAGATGAAAACTTTTTTTCCTTGAATCAATGGGGATTAGATACCATTCCAAAAAGAAAAAAAAAAAAGTTTGCATCTTCAAAGAAAGCAACCTAAGATTATACTGCAAAGACTGTCCCTGGAGATTAGCCAGTTCAAGGAAGTAACAGAGCAGTTCATTAAAACTCTCAGTAACTATAGTGTGGAGAAACACCAAGTATAAGATTAGAGTCACTAACACATATTTAAACAAAAAAAAAAGAAAACCTTTAATCCTATCAAAAATAATGATTAACAGAATGTTCTTAATATGCAAACAAGGAAACGATTTTCTAACCTATTTATGTTCAATATACTTGCTCATGAAACTATGGGTGAACCATATTATCACTCCAGAGAGGCCCCTAAATTCATCTGAGGCATTTTGTCTTATCAAGATCAGCTTTTCTTCAAGTAATCCAGTGAGCTAACTCTGTCTGCAGGTGTAAAAATAGATGTCTTTCCACAGCTACTCATCACTTATCACAGAGCAGCATCGCTGAAGACTTTGTAAAAGTTCCATTCTCCTTCCAGCCTACTTCAGCCCTGGAGAGCATGTGCGCAGCAGCAGGAGTGTGGCAGAAATACGTCTGTGGGAAGCCTGATGTCAATGGAAAGTGGCCTGAGGGTCACCTGGAGCTGGGGATGTGAGCGAGTTTTGAAAGCCCCATTTTTTTGACTATGTACAGTTTCAGATATTTTTCCAAAGATATCTGGCAGGGTACAAGCCTTGTCTGGGGTTTTAGAGGCAGTCAGTGCAGTAATTTTGAAGTTGTACCTTTCTAGGTGAAAGGAAATTCCTTACATTTCCCGTTGAAGAGAAAAACAAGATTGTGGGAGAAGACATCAAATTCTGAGTTCCTGCCTGCCTGTGACCTGCAGTAGTTCTGCTCTGAACCCTTTGTGTTATGCCCCTTCCATAGTGCATAATTTACTTAGACAACAAGCAGTAAAGCCAAGCAAAAACAGAGGACCAGTAGAAGACAGAGAGAAGCCTATACCCAGTGTGTAAAGAACAATGGCCTAGACATTCCTCTGTAATAGGTTGTCAGGCCAGGAATGCTGGCTCTCCCAATTTGCATAGACATGGCTCTCTTTTGGAGGGATAAGCTGGAGCTGGGGGAAAAAAAGACAGTCTCTTTCAATAAAGAGACAAAACACACAGTGTCAACATCAGTTAAAAGATAATTGAATTTGTCTAAAACTCTTCTAGAAACTCTTTTTCTATGCATTTTTCAAGTTTGACCTGAGCTGAATGGAATCACATTTGCTTCCCTAAGACAGCCTGGTGGTATCCAGCCACCCTTCAGTCAGAGATTGAGGTGCTATATTGATTTTACTTTTAGAAAAATCCCAGGCAAGCACAGTTTCAACACAAACAAGTAATCCAAATCTAAACTAAGTACCCTCAGATGAAGTTAAATATTGAAAGATCACTGTTTTCTGCAATTGTTCTTGTTGTACTGCATATGTACATACAATGCAGTGGTTCAAGGTTTCCATGACTATTCTCTTCAAGATAGATAGCTAATTATAGAACAGTTAGCTGGGCACAGTAGTACCATCCAGAAATCCCAGCTACTCTGAACACTGAGGCAGGGGAATTACTTGATTCCAGGAGTTAAAGTCAGCTTAGTCAGCATAGTGTAACTCATCTCAAAGAAGGAAAGAACAAACTTAACAACACTTTTCCAAATTATAAGATGTAAAAGTAAAATACAAAAATAAGTGAGTTGCTTATACAACAGTAACTCTTATACATACTTTGTAATTCTTTTTATACTTAATTATTAAAAATATTTTATATTATAAAGTAAAATATTATAAGGTAACTTAAAATATTGGGTAAAAGAACCATTTTCAAGAACAGCTACAACATCATAAACATACATTTTAAAAGCTTTATAAGGGTGGCTATAAAACCTAGACTGAGGGAAATGTAGCCTGCACTCCCACAAGCAGAGGCTGTCTTATAACCATGCTTATTTGTTAATCCTACTGGGCAAGAATAAGACCACTATCACAATTTTGACCCCACTTTGAAGCAATCTTTAATTAAATAGTGACCAAAATGAAGAACTCTGGCCTGATATTTTCTAGGATTTCCAGAAAATGACAACAAGTCACATTTTGCAAAGGCTTATAAAGGCAAACCCATTAGGCTATATATTTCCCACCAGGTCCAATCATGAGCAAGATCCATCCTGACATGTTTCCTGCCTACGTATCTCTTATCTATATGTGATCAAGCACATCCAGTGTAGTTAGGTTAAACAATCTTGTTTAGGGGAGTGAAAACATGTGGCTTGTTATCTTACAGAAATAGCATCCAGCATTTCAGAAAGCATTTGTCCTTGGACAAGGGGCTTCCAGGTTAGAGGCACTTTATTTGATGGAACTCTTAGGTACAGTAATTAAAATACAAATTTGGCTGTCACAGTTATCCCCAAATGTTCTACAATATTCAGTGTGCTAATTTATAGTTTTTGCTCACAATATTTAATAACCATTTCTACAGTTATATGAAAGAGAAAAGGCATAAGACTAGACAAGATAAGTTACAAAATTACAATGGTGGTGTATGGAAGTAAGGAAAGGCATTGAGAAACTATTCTCATGAGTTAATACACAATGTAACTCGGAGTTGCATTGCTAAAAAGATGCAATCAAGAAAAAGAATATTAAAAATGCTGTCAAAGAAAAAGAAAATTCCCAAACACACTCAAGCCTATGGACAAATTTATATAATCAAGTGATATCTACCCATCAAGAAAATAATAGATCCTCTGACCTATTTGGGTAAAAAAAAAAATCTCATCTTTCTACCAGAACTGAGTAAATTCCCAACAATTTAGCAGTTATGTATAAACATGTAGAATATATGAGAAACAGAAAATACAGGGTATTTCAATAAGATAAGGTCAGAAATGGTTGTCCTACATAATTTTTGAAAACTCAGAGATATCAACAGCATAAAGATGAGAAAATTCTTTTCAGGAAAAACTGTGGTAGACAAGGGTAAAAACTAAGAGTCAGGCAGGACTTACTCATGAGAAACTATTGCTTAGTGATTATAATGAAAAATGTGCTTGGATTGGGGCTTCTGCTCACTCACTAAAAAGTGCAAGGCCATGGGTTCAGTTAATATAATTTGTAATGGTATTATGTTCTGGCACATTGCAACTATATGTCCCTCCTACTGGTTTAATGAAATACTGATTGGCCAGAAGTCAGACAGGAAGTGTGGGAAGGGCTACCAGACTAAGAAAACTTTGGGAATAGAAAGAGCAAGGCAGAGATACCAGCAGAGAGAGACGCCAGCAGACACAGAGGAAAGAATTCAAAATGCTGATCTGAAAAAAGGTACAAAGTTGTATGGCTAAACAAGGTAAGAATCATGGATTAGTTTAAAAACAACAGCTAGCTAGCAATATGTCTGAGCCATAAGTCATCAGCATGAAACTAATATAAGCCTTTGTGATTATTTGGGGCTAAGCAGCAGCGGGGCTGTAAGTAGGTTCAAACCTCTGGGCTAGGCCAGAAATTCTGAGCCAGAAACTTCTTATTACAATAATTGGGAAAAATAATAAAAAGAAACAGAAAATAAAGAACCTCAAATGATATTTCTTAGAAAAATATTTATTTATTTATTTTTCTTCTTTATTTTGTATTTATCAAAAAAACAGTAAAATGAATTTAAAATGCTGAAAAGTTAACAATAACTATAAAGAGGATAAGAATCATAAGCATGGCTTATCAAGGGTGATAATGCAAATAAGATTGCTACACATATATTTACTTTGTGTTCAGCTTTCCCTCTGAATTTTTTTTTCCATCCCTGTATATCCT
>PVIH01011591.1:0-68287 GCA_004025045.1 Sigmodon hispidus
AAAAATATTTTAAAAAGACACAACAGGGGGGCTGGAGAGATGGCTCAGCGGTTAAGAGCACCGTCTGCTCTTCCAGAGGACCCGGGTTCGATTCCCAGCACCCACATGGCAGCTAACAACTGTCTGTAGTTCCAGTTCCAGGCAAACACCAAGGCAAATAAATAAATAAATAAAGTTTTAAAAAAAAAAAAAAAAAAAAGACACAACAGAGAAAGAAAACTGTAGACCAAGTTCCCTGATGAACATAAATGCAAGCATTCTCAATGGAATTCTGACAAACCAAATTCAACCCATCAGCAAGAACTAGATTAGACTGGCCTAATCCACCAAGCAGGGCTATATGCTGAGATCCTCCCTTACAAGTTTTTATTATTAAATTAGACATGTGAGAAGAATCTGTGCTGTTTGATATGTGTAAACAATGCTTACACTTATGAAGTCCAGTTGGTAGCACTGAGATAATCAGATGTTCAGCTATTTTCAACCTTCTCTCTGTAGAGAGCTTAGACACATGATTCTAAGGGGAATCCATCCCTTCTTGTGCCTTTAGACAAACAATGACTTCAATCTAATTTGACTTCAAATCCAAGGCTGTGGCCATGGCTTCTCCCACAGCCTCCACCTTACCTCTGAGGCCCCTGGCCGCTGCATGGAGCTGTCAGAAGGCCACGGGGACCCTTCCTGAAGATGGGGAGGAGCAATGTGAGGAACAAGAGATAAGAAGATCATTTGTTTCATAGAATAGCAGCAGTACCCACCACAAAAAACTTTAACCCCAAGTTTTTGAAACAAGAATCATTTTTGCTTTTTTTTGGACAATGGCTGATTTGTCTAAAGAATGGAACAGGAGAGAGCTGATCTCCTTGCATACCTCACATCTCAGTGGAAGGTTGTGATCCAAAAGAAAAATTATAAAGCTTATATCTTAGATATAATAGATTTGAAGTCAAATACTGGTTCATATAACCATGTGTTTCAAATGACCCTGGAGATGCTCCCTGGTGGTCTAGTGGTTAGGATTTGGCTCTGGCGCTCTCTCTCTCTCTCTCTCTCTCTCTCTCTCTCTCTCTCTCTCTCTCTCTCTCTCTCTCTCTCACACACACACACACACACACACACACACACACACACACACACACAAATGACCATTGAATTATACTCACTCTGTGTCTACCCTTGGAGAGTCTCTAGGCTAGAAAAACTATGAGAGATCTCCCCAAAAGAAAGCATCACTGCCTGCCAGGACCAAGTGCCCCATGCCCTTCATTGCCACAGCCTGAAGTCTATGGCTGCCATAGAGACACTACCCCACATTCAGGTCAGCTCTCAACATTTATTGCAATTTCCAAAGCCTGGATGACCTTCTGAAGTCTTCTATTAAGTTTATTCTTCAGCCTGAATATTCAAAGATGTAATTTGACAACTAAGAACTTGGTTTTCAAGAAATGTTTGTCAAGGACTAGCAAGATAGTATAGCATTTTCTGTCAAGCTCGAGGACCTGAGTCTGGTCCCTATCACCCAAATAGTAGCAAGAGAGAGGAGACTCCTGAATGCTAGTCTCTGACCTCCATACAAGCACCAGGGCACACAAACATACATACATAGGTGAATTTTTATTTCAAGATGGGGTTTCTCTGTGTAACAGCCCTGGCTGTACTACAACTAGCCCTGTAGACCAGGCTGGCCTTGAACTCACAGAGATCCACCTGCCTCTGTCTCCTGAGTTCTGGGATTAAAGACACGTATCCCCATTTCCTGGCTCATAAATGAAAAATTTAAAAAACAGTTTGGCGGGGGCTGGAGAGATGGCTCAGTGGTTAAGAGCACCGTCTGCTCTTCCGGAGGACCCGGGTTCGATTCCCAGCACCCACATGGCAGCTAACAACTGTCTGTAGTTCCAGTTCCAGGCAAACACCAAGGCAAATAAATAAGTAAATAAATAAAGTTTTTAAAAAAAAAAAAAAAAAAAAAAAAAACAGTTTGGCTAGACTGTCAAAGGTGACAAGTAAATACATTATTGGAGCACCCATTCCCTCACACCATAAACTTGTTTACAAGCACTCCACGGTGAGATGTCTTTTGAGTTCAGATGATTGGCTATTTGCAAGCATCTCCTGGGCCATTAGCTTTGTTAGTATCTGCTGAGGAAGAAGATGCCTGCACTTTTGGACTTCTGGGAATATTATATATTTGAGCCCTGGAGATGACTGATTTTCCCCACACTGCAAAGTCCACAGTGAAAAGCACCCAGGCCTCAGGTGCAAGCCCACACTGTGGCTGGCATTCTAATAGAAATACTCGCATTGTTTTGTACAATGTATACAACCCGTTCCTAAGATACTCACAAGACATCATAGACTCAGTAACAAAAATATCAGCTGCCCCAGCTGTTCAGAGGAAGTGTGGGTATAAGGGTCTGACTATAAAATTATGTAATGAACCATTACAGCCTGTGCCTGGCAACAGGTGAAGGACCCAATTTAAATGGAGTGACTGATGCTCTCTCCGCTTTGACATCACCTCTCAAACTCCTGCTTGCTGACCAACTAACTGATGACTAGCACCAGACCCCAGAAAGCAAGTCTACTGGTATTTCTGAGACTCTCTCGTCATCTTGCCATTAGTTACTGTTACCACTCTAGTGTCCCACAGCCCTTAATGTCCCTCAGTGCAACATCAAGAGCCCAGGAATGGGGGTTCACATGGTCTCAAGGGCAATGATTTTTCCTAGTGGCTTCATTCCCCTCAGAATTGACAGGACAAGCAAAAGGGCTTGCCAGATCTCCTAGCAGTCTCTCAGACAACCCATTTTCCCTAGCCTGTCACCCCTACGAGGTGGAAATGCTCCACAGGATTATCTAGTATGGTCCCTCCCTGGGGCTACCACTCCGTGCACCTTAGCGGGTACCCAATCACATTCTGATAGGAGGCTCAGTCCTCAGAATCTTGTCTTTTCCCCCTCTTCACCCTGGCCTTACCTTCTGCAACCACGGCCCCCTTATCCGGAGATAAGACCTGTCTGACATGGGGAACTCAATGGTGTCTCCCCATTTTACACATGCCTGCATGCACTTCTGGAGCCTCATATTAACATATCAGCTCAGCCTGCCAATTAGCTGCCCATTCAGCCATAGCCACAAGCAATGTGGAATCTGCACCATGCAATGTTCCTGGTGACATGTGTAAGTGTTCCTGGCACGCTACGTGGTGGACCCAGCATGAGCGGCAGCCACAGAGCACCTGTGGGAAAGGCATGTGTTTCCCCACACCCCAACATGGCACCGGCAGAGCCCGCCGAGCAAAGGGCACGCCCCCAGGCGTGGCTATGTAGATCTGTGCCCACCCGTTCTCTTAAAAGGAACAAGGAAACAACACGTGGAGACTGATCTCTTCCTTCTCTCCTTCCTCCCTCCCTCTCTGTCTCTCTCTCTCTCCTGCCCTTCTCCAAGTACCCAAACTCCATAAAATAAACTCTTGTGTGGCACCTGGCAGTGAGTGTGTGTGTCTCTCTCCATGTGCAAAAAACTAACAACAGAGAGACAGTGGATAAAGCTGATTTCAAATGGCTTTGCTACTTTTTTTTAAAAGAAAACATTTATTTATTATGTATACAGTATACAGCACCAGATCTCACTATACATGGTTGTGAGTCATCATGTGGTTGCTGGGAATTGAACTCAGGTCCTTTGGAAGAACAGTCAGTGCTCTTAGCCATCTCTCCAGCCGACCCTTGCCATTTTTATGCTGGTGATGGCATTTCATTTTTTTTTTCTTGAATTTTTTCTACAATCAAATCTTCATTGGGAATGAATGCATTGTTTTTTCTTCTCCGGATAATATAATCAGACAGTTCTTCACCTTTGATCATCGGAGTATAAGGAGAACATTTTTCTTCCAGGTCTGAAAGGTTCTGTGTGGGGAGAGCCTAGACAGGTATAAACATGTTACATGGGAAGCTTTCCTGTAACAATGTCCCTCAGTCTATATCTATAAAAGGCCAAACCCCCACCCGTATATGCATGTGAGATAGACCACACCTCCTATAGATACAGACTATGCTATGGTTTGGATGAAAAGATGTCTCTCATAGATGCATGCATTTGAATGCATGGTCCCCAATTGGTGGCACAGTTTGGGAAGGCTATGTACCCATTTAGGAGGTAGAGTCTTGCTGGAGAAAGTATGTTACCCACCATGCCATGTCTTTCCCAGCATTATGGACTGTCCCTATGAAACTGTAAGCTAAAATTCTCTTCCTTAAGTTGCTTTTGGTCAAAAAAATTGTGCTGATGAGGGGGAGGAAGGACTGTTAGGAGGCAGAGGGGTCAAGGACATCACAAGAAAGCCCACAGAGGGGGCTGGAGAGATGGCTCAATGGTTAAGAGCACCGTCTGCTCTTCCAGAGGACCCGGGTTCAATTCCCAGCACCCACGAGGCAGCTAACAACTGTCTGTAGTTCCAGTTCCAGGCAAACAGCAAGGCAAATAAATAAATAAATAAAGTTTTTAAAAGAAAAAAAATAAAGCCCACAGAATCAACTAATCTAGCTAATAGGGGCTCACAGAGACTAACCGAACAACCAGTGAGCCTGCACGGGACTGACGTAGGCCTCTGCAACAGTTGTGTAGCTCCCAGCAGGCGCTGTCTCTGACCCTTCTGCTGGCTTCTGGGATCCTCCTCATACTGAGCTGCCTTGCCCAGCTTTAATGCAAGGCGGAGAGAGGTACTTAGTCTTACTGCAACTTAACATGCCATGTTTTACTAATATCTATGGGAGGACTGCCCTTTTCTGAATCGAAAGGGAGGAGGAGAGGGTGGGGTACAGAGGGGAGGTTTGCCGAAGGAGGAGGAGAAACTGTGGTCAAGATGTAAAATAAATTCTTAAAAAATTAAATCCATTTTCATTTTTAGATGTGCTGTGAGCATCTAAAACATCAGTTTTGAAAAGCCTGTTCTTTTCTGACTGAGTGCTTTGGCATCATGTTGGCAATCTTATGACCATCTTTGGAAAGGTTTATTTCAGAGCTGTCTAATCTACTGCACTGATGCATATATGATCATTCTGTATGCTAATACCACACTGTTTTACTTACTGTTGGCTTTGTATTTTTTTTTTTTGAAACCAAGAATTATGAGACCACCTCCTGAATCTATTGTTCTCCTTTGGAGTCATTTTGGCTATTGAGGGTCCCCAGGAATATCACAGTTGCCTGACAGTTTGATTTTTGTTTGGTTGGGGTTTTTTTGTTTGTTTGTTTTTTGTTCTTTAGATTTCTGCAAAAAGCATTAGTCTGAGGACAGTAATGACTTCCTAAAAAATTAAGATGTCAACATTTTATTCAAGTATATTGGATGTCTTTCCATTTTTTGTGTCTTCTTTAAATTTTCAGCAGTATTTTATGGTTTCTGGTGACTAAACCTTTAGCCTCTTCTATTAATTTCACTTTGAATTATTTTCAAGCCTATTATAAATGGAAATGCTTTCTAAAATTTCTTATAAACTCAAACTATCCATTGTTAGTTTAAAGAAACGCAGCTGATTTCTGGGCACCAATTTACTTTGCTGGTTCTCATTTATTGGTTTTAACATGTTTCTCTTTGTTTTGGTAGGCTTCTAAGATCATGTCACCTGCTAACAGGTGAGCTTCCATCACCCTTCCCCACTAGAAACTTGTGCTAATTAGCTTTATGTCAACTTGGCACAAGCTAGAGTCATCCGAGAGAGGAAAACCTCAACTGAGAAAATGTGTCCATAAGATCAGGCTGTGGGCAAGCCTATAAGGCATTTCATAATTGATGTGGGTGGGCCAGCCCCAACCCATTGGGGAAAAGGCTAACTCCAGATGCTATGAGAAAGTAGGCAGAGCAAGCCAAAAGGAAAAACCCAGGAAACAGCTTCCTCCCTGGCCTCTGTGTCATCTTCTGCCTCCAGATGCCTGCCTTGCTTGAGCGTCTGCCCTGACTACTTGTAAACAAAATAAACACTTTCCTTCTCAAGTCGCTTTTGGTCAGGGTGTTTCATCACAGTAATAGTGACCTTAGCAAAGACAAATACCATCCTTTCCTATCCTCGCTTGTCAAGTATTTTTATGGAAGGATGTTGACTCTTAAGAAATACTTCCTCTGTATCGACTGAGATGATCACACGCGTGCTCTTCCCTATTTCTTCATTCTATTAGTGGGGTGTATAATGTTGACTTATTTTTATATTCTGAGCCAGCCTTACATTCCAGAAATAAATCTCCTTTGACGATGATTTACCATTCTTTTGAAATAATGCTGAAATCAAGTTTCTATCCTTTTTATTGAGGACTAGTATGTCAATATCTATAAATGACACTGGTTTATGGCTCTCTTTGCCTCTGTGTCTTCTTGGTCTTCTTTGGTACTGGGAATCCTGGCCTTTTAGAACGAAACAAGAAGCGTTCCCATCTCTTCTGCTCTTGGGAAAGATTTGAGGGGAGCTATCAATGACTCATATTTGGTAGGCTCCCCATTTCAGCCAGCTGAACTTCCTTTGTTAGGGAGGAAAAGTTTCTACTGATGCAATTAAAAAAAAAAAAAAAAAATGACCAAAGGCAACTTGGGAAGAGAAAGGTTTCTTTCAGTTTACACTTCCAGATCACAGTCTGTCACAGAAGGAAGGGAAGGCATGTATTCAAGGCAGGAGCGCAGGGGCAGGAACTGATGTGGAGGACATGGAGATGGCTTCTTACTGACATGCCCCTTGTGTCTCCTCAGCCTGCTGTCTTGTACATACCAGCCCAGGGGTGGCACTGCCCAGGGTGAGCTAAGCTCTCCCCAAATTAGTCATCAACCAAGAAAACGCACCCCAGTCCAATCGGATGGGGTCATTTTCTCAACTGAGATTCCCTCTTCCCAAAGGACTCCAAGTTGACATAAAATTAGCCAGCACAGAGGTGTATTAGTTACTCTTCTTGGGTAAAGCAACTTTAGGGAGGAAAGAGGTAATCTGGCTCATAGTGTAAGGGGAAGCATCCACTATAGCAGAAGAGCTATGGCAATAGGATCAGCTCATGTCTGGGGTAGGGGAAGCTGGGTCATTCCTGGGAAGCTTGGAGAAGGACCAGAAGCAGACCTAGGCTACTAACGTTCAAGAACAACCCCCAGTAAGCCGCTTGCTCCATCCAGATCTCACCTCCTAAGGGTCTTAGTGCCTTCTGGAGCAGAGCCACCAGACAGAAACCAAACACTCAAATGCATTAAGCAAACATGATAGGAAGTGTTTTACTCATCTGTCCAATCCTCTTACTATGGTTCTATTCTTTTTTTTAGTTAAAGATTACTAGTTCCGATTTCTATTTCTTAATAAGTCAGTTTTAGTAGAGTGTTTCTAATCATTTGACTATTTTATCTAGATTTATTCATTATCTTTTGCATGCAATCTCCTTCATTTCTATATATCTCGGATAATATTTTAACTCAAGAGAAGGCAGTCTGTTACTATGACTTGGTGATAGCTACAGGCCAGAGGCTGCCTCTTGTGTCCATGTGTACTGTGACCATATGTGAGGACATCTTCATAGCTTGGACTTCCTTGTGCCTAAGCTTTAAGCTAAACTCTCCTTACCATATGTAGAGAATAATGGGATCACCAGTGAGACCACTGCTTGGCATTCTGGCTTCTATCTCGGGACTTCTTTCAGTGATGAGTGTCTCCTATGGCTTCACATAATTGCACATCTATTATTTTTCTGTTTGTTCTCTGGGGAGAATTTCAAAGCAGAGGTAGAAGTGGTTTTCAGATGTTCAGCAACATCTTTACTTTCTGATAAGATAAATTTTCTTTTCTGTCTTTTTGCATACCTTTCTACCATCCATATAGTAGCATACTATCTTTTCCACACTAGGTGGCAGTAACAGCTTAGAAACTGCCGCACTGCATGACCACACATCCACTGGCACAGCCTCCTTTATTCCTCCTTGGGAATCTATCATCAGATTTAAGACTCCTAACTCCACGCAATCTAGGGCACATCCTTTAAGAGACAGACAAATCTTCCAGGAAGATCCTGCTGGAAAGGAGAGAATGGGAATCCTTTCAATTTGTAGAACAATGTAGTGTGTTGAGAAAAAAAAAGCCCCCAGGTGCTTCCCCCAGCTAAAGGGGAGTTGGGGGGAGAAACCACCACACTGCAGGAAAAGCCAGCTAGATCTGAGAATACTTAGGGGGATAGGGAGACATCTCAGTCTTGGTTGGCACCATCCTGCTTCCAGCTCCAGTCCTTTCTTTGCATAGCAAGCCCTTTACCTACTGACCTACTTCAGGGCCTCCAAATTCTAGCCAGAAACCAGCCCTAGAGGGAAGCTCTTCAGTGAAGGGCACCTAGAATTTCAAAATAACAGAAAACTTTTACTATAACCATACCAAGAAAAAATTTACCATTTGTTTAATGTTAATGCCTTATAAACTTAAAAGGCTACTATAATTTTGTTTATTCCATTGGGGGCCTGAAGTAGCCCAGTAAGTAAAAGCATTTGCTGTGCAAGTGGGAAGACCTGAGTTCTATCCCTAAAACACAGCGGCAAGGGAGAACTGACTCCCGAGATTGACCTCTGACCTCCACACCTGGGCTGTGGCATAGAACCCTGGCTATAATAAGTAAAAATTTAAATATTCATAAATTATCTTACCATGTTATTTTTATGCCAATACAGCTATTCTCAAACTATTTCCCTGGAATCTAAAGATGATCAGATTCATCACCTTCTTTCATTGTGTGAAAAGAGGGTTTTTAATTTTTAAAAGAAAGGACGGCAGTGTGGAACTTAGGTTTGTCTAGAATTCAGCATGCATATACATTCTCATCATGCTATGCTTTGTTTAAGAATTATTTTTACTTTTATTTGTGTATATATGTGTTGGAGGAGGTATAGGCCCTATGCATGCAGGTAAAGAGATGCCAGAAAAGGGCATTGGATGCCCAGGAGTTGGTTTACAGGTAGTATTGAGCCACCCAACATGAGTGCTGGGAATAGAACTCAGGTCCTTTGAAGAGCAACAAGTACCATTGAGCCATCTCTCAAGCTCATCATCATGGGGGTCGTGATGATGCAGCTGAGGTGCTGACATCTACATCACCTTCCAGAAGCAGCCTCAGTTTGCTGTGGGTCCTTTCTGATCTTGGTGTGGCTCAGTTTGTGAGTTGGATAGCATCTACCTTCCCAAGTCACCTTGCTTTGTACCACCATGGAATCCTACTGCTACATCATTCAATCAATCCACAGGACCTCATTCTAAATGGATTTGGGATGATACAAAAGTTCAAATCTATCCTCAGGAAATAAATAGAAAAATGAAGACTTGGCATTATGAAGAGAATAAAAGTTTTCCTTGCTATGAAAACCAAGTATTTGTAAACTCTAAAGGTAATTCTAAATTCTGAGCGGTGGTGACATTGAGAGAGGACCATGTGAATCACATGGCTAGAAAGATGAACTTGGCTGTTACAACTGTCCATATGTGCTGCTTCAGATGGGACTGACTGCATCCTCTCCAGACTCTGTTCTGTAAAGTCCCATACTTGAAAGGATGGATATCTTCTGATTTTGCAGTAACCTGTCTTTTAGGGCTTCAGACATATATTGAAGGGTAAAACCCTTTCAGTGACCACCTGTCAGCTGATGCTCTTCCTGCCAAGGCAAGGAGGCAGACAATGGCAACAGGAAGCTAGTGCTGACAGTATCGGGATAAACACTGCCCAACCCCGACTGTCTGCTCAGCACTTAGAGATGTGGTTTCTGCATCTTATGAAATAGTGGAGAATGGTGACTGAACAATATGGATAACTCCATCTGTTTAAAAGGCTGCAAGGATATCACTGACAGGAAAGCCACCCCATGACCCCATCTTCTGTCCCATCAACTGGCAGACAATCCTCTGCCACACTTATTCTTAGTCCAGAGTGTCAGAAACAGGACTATGGCAATGGGATTACTTCGTAAAGATGCTACAGAGAATTTTTTGGTTTTTACCCATCATCTTACAATATTTTTCTTCATGCAGTTTTAGGAGATTAACATGAAAAGCAGGCATCTTCAGTCATTTTGGAAGGAAACAGGGATGTGGTAGGCAGTTCTCTACTCCCTGAGCCTTACCCTGGGCCAGAACATAGTCTGTGGATTTCCAGTGTTTCTGTGGGTATGGAGCTCACCTCAAAGATGAGCTAGAAAGGGATGTTGCCTAGAAATGGATGTTGATAGCGAAAGCACAAGCAGATCGAGAAATGCACTTGCCACACATTCAGCAAGTCCTGAAAGGAACAGCTACCAGAGAATCTGAGCCCCGGGGCCTTCAGAAGGACTCAGGCAATGTTATCTGCTGCCCAGAGCTGTTGTCCTTGACCCACCTTTACTTCCAAGGCTGCTGGTGGTGTTACTGGGCTATTGCAGACATATTATAGACAGCTAGGGGAGGCCACAGCCAAGCCTTTGTCCTCAGTCACAGGCTTTAGCCATAGAGGGAAAGGCCCTGTACCAGGGAGATAACTAAATGGCCTATCAGGCCAGTCACATGCCACACTTCGTCCACTCAGACACATACTTTATTCTTGAATGAGCAGAAGCAGTCTTGACTTTCACAAAGGCATTTCCCCCCTTTTAGTTTGTTTGTTTGTTTTGGTTTGTTTTCTGGAAACCAGAAGCTCTTTTTAATTAGTTTTGTTTTCTCCCTGGGCTTTAAGTCCCAAGTGCTAAACAATGTTTTCTTTAAAAATAACTCCCATGTCAGGGGTGATGACATACCTATGATCCCAGCACTTGGGAGGTTGAGGCAAGGGTTATGAGTCCAAGACCAGGCTGGACTATAGAATGAGATCCTGTAAACAAGAGTTGAGGGCCTGGAGAGATGGCTCAGTCGCTCAGAACAATGATCCAGAGGATTCAGTTTCCGGCACCCATACGGTGGCTCACGACCATTCATAACTCCAGTTCCAAGGAACCCAATCCACATTCTTCTGCCCTCCATTGGCACCAGTCAGCATAGGCATACATACATGCAGGCAAATACTCATACATATAGGTAAAATAAATCTTTCAAAAATACTTTAACACAGCCCTCCCCACCATTACCAAATGCTGAAAACCAGTAGGTAACAATGGCATTATTATAAGACTGAGGATCCAAAAAGTAAACAGGATTACAACCACAGGTGTACATTGGCCCATATCCTGGGGCTCCTGCTCTGTGGCTCATTCTGAGAGGCCAGGGGGCCCAATACACTAGAGAAGATATAAGTTTCAAAATTGGGGTGATAGTCTTCAATTCTTAACAGTTGGGTCAACTTTTGTCAGAGAGCAGATGGAAGGCACTGGCCATGGTCTAGGTCACGTCTGTAATTTCTTCAGGGTATACCTCTGTCTCCCCCCCAAGTACTCCATGTCTGAGGCACCCAAGTTTCTGCACTGGCAGAGGAGACAACCGCAGAGGCCTGGTTCTGTTTCCCAACATCCAGGGGGACAAATGAAATGGCCTTGAGTCTCCTGTGAGGCTAGACTGGTGGTCAAATGCTCATCTTTCCCAAACTTCTGGTCTAAGAGCCTCTGTGGGGAACCCAGACACCTGGCTTTGTTTGCACAACTGATTGAGCTCCAGTAGCAGCTGGGAGTGAAGAGATGCTGCCATGACTCTTTTCATGAAGTCAAAATGTATGTTTTTATCAGTCAAGAGTAGCTCAATATCTCCTATCTCATGAAACTCACATTGAGTAAAACTCTACCTCTCCAGTCAGGCTCTGAGACCAGCCGCTTCTGCGTGCCCACTGGCCACAAACCCTGAGCTGTCCAGATGTGGTCAGCAGGACCCACCTGGCAGGGGTGCAGCTGTCAGAAAAGACTTCTCAGGCCTCTTAGTAGAAAAAAATCTAAAGTAATGTTTCTCAACTTGTGGGTCACAACTCCTTTGGGTGTTGCACATCAGATATCACATATTGTGGTGATATGTTCCATATTTAATAAAACCTGGAATATCAAGAGATCAACCCGCAGTCAAAAACTAGGCAGACATAGCTCAGGAATTTCTTGATCTTTGAGTAACTAGGTCAAGCAGCTGGGCTTCAATGGCACACACCTTTAATCCCAGCACAGGGAAAGTCTGAGAGTGGTGACCTACATCCTTAATCCCTTAACTCCAGAGACAGAGAACTTTCAGTGTTTCCTGAGTTCAAGGCTGACTACCAAATAGACTAGCTCCCACCTTTAACCTAACCTGGATGGGATACAGCTGGCAAGAAGGGTATTTAAGGCATGTTTAGAAAAACAGCAGCAATTAGAAGTGACCAGGAGTGAAGCTGAGGTGAGATTTGACTGTGGTGTTTCCTCTCTCTGATATTTCAGCCTTTCTCCGATATCCGGCTCTGAATCTCTTTCATTACAATCAGAATTCGTGCTGCAGCATATCAGATATTTACATTATGATTCATAACAGTAGCAAAATTACAGTTATGAAGTAGCAATATAATAGTAACTTTATGGTTGGGGGTCACCACAACATGAGGAACTATATTAAAGGGTTGCAGTATTAGGAACCGATGTCTGAAGCTATTCTGGCAGATATCCCTTAGTGTTGGATTTGGAATACCTAGGCCCTTTCATTGTTTGCATATTATTTGGTAATTAAAGATAAAAAAAGAAATTTAGTTGGCTTCAGAGCTTTAAATCATCGTAATCAGACACTTATTTTCTTGGAACTAAAAAATTATGTCGGGCTGGAGAGATGGCTCAGAGGTTAAGAGCACTGACTGCTCTTCCAGAGGTTCTGAGTTCAATTCTCAGCACCCACATGGTGGCTCACAGTCATCCATAGTGTGACCTGGTGCCCTCTTCTGGCACGTAGGCATACATGCAGGCAGAACGCTGTATACATAATAAATAAATCTTAAAAAAAAAAAAGTTATGTCACAAATCTCTCTCCTTCTTTTGGTCATCAAATGAGCTTCAACTTTTCCTTTAATGTAGGCCTGAGGCACTATTTTTCATTTTTGTTCTGTGACTTTCACTGGTCAGCCCTGGCACACATATTTCAGAGGGAGGTTGACTGGCCTCAGGAACATGGAGCCCTTGTCATACTTCAGACCTGCGCTGTCCCAACAAAGAATGAAGAAACAGGGTTGATGGCGATGTGCAAAAAGAAAAGCAGAGGAAGTAGGAACAACATGTCTCTTCTCTGATCGTGCTGTCCCAGACAAGACTCGCAGTCCCAGAGCATCTGGCATACAAGTGTCTTTTCACAGAACTGTCCCCAGTACCCAAGGTCAGTCAAGCTTTGGAGATCCTGCTCTATGCCCTAGTCTGATTTCTGCTGCTGTGACCAAAAGCAGCACTTGCATCCAAATCACGATCCATCACTGAAGAAAGTGGTAGGGCAGGAACCCAGGTAGGAAGATGTTTGCTGGCTCACTCACTCTCATGATCAGTGTTCATACACAACTCAGAACCGCCTGCCTAGGAATAGCACCACCCATCATGCGCTGGGCTCTCCTGCATCAATTAATAATCAAGACAATGCAACCTCACCCCAAAAAAAAATCTGGTTTAGGCAACTCATCAGTGACGGCTTTCTTCTTGACCCTGGGCTGTCAAACTAACAACTAAATCTGACTAGGACAAGTAACTTCATTCCGGCCTTTCCTTTTGATCAAAGTGAGATGCCCACTAATAAGAAGAAAAGTGGTCTTTCTTGACCAGTTAAAGATCAACACAGCATTTCAGCCACACTAAAGACCTCACATGGATCTGTTCTAAGTATGCAAAAGACCCCAAACATTAAATATCTCTGCAACACTCAGGCTCAACACAATGAAAGGTTCCCCACTGAAAAGTTGGCAGGAACCTTCTGCACCAACATGCTGCCAAGTGTCTGAGGTACTTGCTCACCACAGGGTAGGTGAGCCTTTGACTTGGATGCTTCAGGGTCTAGGAACAGGGCTTTGAATATGATATGAAACCACCTGACAGAGGCACAGGCGATACACATACACATTCATCCTCACTTGTCATCCAGCCTCGAGTTCTACAAATCAACATCCCATCCAGGGGCAGCCGGGCTGGCCAGGTAATGTGAAAAAGAGCACAGCATCCTCTCTTCCATGATATGACTGCCTGGCTCTGCTAGTTCTTTTTTTTTTTTTTTTTTTTTTTAACTTTATTTAATTACTTATTTATTTGCCTTGGTGTTTTGCCTGGAACTGGAACTACAGACAGTTGTTAGCTGCCATGTGGGTGCTGGGAAGTGAACCCGGGTCCCCTGGAAGAGCAGAGGGTGCTCTTAACCGCTGAGCCATCTCTCCAGCCCCTCTGCTAGTTCTTTTTGAGGAGATGGTAAACACACACTATAATTTCAAGATGGCAAGAGAGGCGACCTGAAAAAGCAACTAGAAGCTGTCCGGGCAGGGTCAATCACTGAAGTAGAGGAGAGAATGGGTTTGCATGCCCACTTCATACACATGGGGGAGCGGGGGGGGGCGGCTGGTGAGACCTATGCATTCCTAGTAGGCTCCAAACAGTGACAGTGGAGCCTTGAACTCACTCAGAGAGGATGAGAGCTGGCTGTTCTTTCCTTGTCACTTCGCTCTCCTGGCTAATAAATAAGGTCCAGTGATGGGAGGCAAATTGAAATGGCTAGGAAAAGTGTCTACCATGCAGTCTCAGAACAGCTGCCTCCTGTGATACAGCAGAAACATGCCCTTCTCTTTGTGGACACATCAAAGCAGCCAGAGGAACTCTGCCTGTGATGATGGCGGCCTTCCTTATCAACAGTGTGCTTGGGTGGGTAGCACTCAGCACTAAGGGGACAGTTACCCTGGGGTCTCCTGTGCACTATGGGGTGATTAGACCATCTCTGAAGCTCTCCATCCACTCCCACAACCCTAGCCTCTACAGAATATCTCCTAGCTGGGAGTCAGACAGATAGAGGAATGATGTGTTTTTCCTGCCATAGCCAAAGAGTCAGGAAGTAGAAAAAACAGAAACTCAGGAGTGTGCAGGAGAGGAGGAAAGTCTGTTTCCTCTTCCTCCACTTTCTCCCTTTTTTTAGAACCATAAGCTATGCTAATCATCCAAATCAGGAATTCAAGCCCCGGTCTAAGGTAGGAGCATCCCTGGTCACTGTGTTTTATGAAGCAAGGACTAGAGCCCATTCCTAAGCTGGGCAGTGTCTATGTTACAATTAACAAAGAAAGAACTTATAAGTCCTGGGGAGGGTGGGACTCAGTTCTGGGTCACCCAGAGAAAAAAGGTAGAAAAGAGCTACACAGTAGCTCAGGAGTGAAAGGCCACACTGTTGCCATGCCCAGTTCATAAACACAGGTACGGAAGGCATGTCTCTCTACAGGCACCAGCTGTGCAGCAGAACCCAGATCTCCACACACAGCTTACGAACATCTACTCACAGATTTACCCTCTGTCAATAAAATCCACAAACTAAGGACTGTCTTTGTTGCTACTCAACATGCATCCTGGCAGGACTGCTCCAAGTCGCCTTCCCAATTTCCAGAAGAAAAAGCCAGGCCAATACTTCTCATCCCATGGCCTCCATGCTCCCAGAGAGATCAGTGCAGGGTAGACCACCAGGCAAAGGAAAAGCCACATGAGAAACCTGCTTCTTGGTCCTCTCCAGTTGTCTTCCTGCTGTAGGCCTCCTGGTTGGTGAATATATGACCATGGTGCATATGGCCAGGACCCAACACCGAAGGGCAGTGATAGCAAGAAAGCAAGGGGCTGTCTGCACTGTGATGACACAAACACTTGGAAGCTGATAACAGCCTCCGTCTAGGCAAATCCAAGAAGACGACAATGAAGGAAGGGGCCTAGGCAAGGGACTGAAAAAACCCGTGTCACTCACATAGGAACCAGGGATATTCGAGGACTCCTGGAGAATAAAGTACAAGAATACATTTTAGAATAAGACACTACACTGGGTCCTTAGGGAGGTCTACTTAGGGAGTAGAACTTACCTTACACCCAAGACCGAGCACCCTGGCAATCTGTGCAAACCTGAGTGCTGCTGCCTATTGCTGAGGGCAATGTGAAAGGGCTGTGCCACATCTGCCAAGGAGTGGCTGGCATCCACAGCCCTCATTTTAAGGCAAAGCAAAGACTCTGTGTGGCTCTAAAATGGCCACTATAATAAGATTTTCTTGTTTTCTTTAAGCTCAGGACTTGGGAAGACTTTGCTCTCTCTTTGGACAATGACCTGTAATGTCAGGGGTGGATGGCGCAGATACCGGGTGACAAGCTGCAGAAAGACATTGTGGTATATAAAGAAGTCAATCAAGCAGGCCCAGGGGAGCTGGTGGAGGAAACTGGGGATCAGGAGAGAGCAAGAAAGGCGCAGGGAAGCTACACGAAGCCAAAGGAAGAGAAACTGTTAGAGGCCAAATCATATTCACCGTCACGGCCCCAGCTATGAGGCGTATACAGCATACAGAACACATAACCTTCCTGGTTCCTGTTGCACTTACAAAGGTGCACACAAAGACCACCAAGCCAATAGGCTTCCCGGGCAACTCTGGTTCCAATGAAGCAAGACCTTGCCCTGCTGAGGGGGGCCCCATGCACAGCTGTCTACTGCACACGACCCATTACCATGGTTACACCCCAAAGTCACAACAGCCTCTCCTAAGTCAGGCCTCCCTTATGCAGTGGCCAGGCATCTCTGGTCCCAATAAAGGACACTCACAAAGTATGTCTCTCCTGTTGCTAAGAAAAGAACAAAATATGAAACTAGATGCTTCCTATGCCTTACAGTGATGTTAAGAATTTAAACTCATTTACATGCACTATTTCCAAGTCTCTTGCTAAAAGTCACCAGAATTATAAAACAGGCTGAGAACATGCCCAGCAGCCTCTGGCTTCAGAAGTTTAGCTATGGGTCAGCTTAGCCATAGAGCACATTGTTTTACTAAGGAAGAAAAGAAATTTGGGGTAAGAAATAGAAACTTAAAAACGCCCAATCTGAGGAGCCTCGCTTAATGACTTATGGTATCCTATGCCTCTAGCTCACTGCATTCCATCAATCTAAAACGGCACACGTTGCTTGCCATCCCAATGTCTCCTTCAGCTGACTCATGTCCAAGAACTGCAGACACCCTTGGTGATGTATGAGGACATTACTTATCCCTAGACCAACTCCAGGACTAAAATCAAGCAAAAATCTATATATAATCTAATACTGTGTGGATGAAGCCAGACACAAGAGAGACAGCATGAGCGTGGGTGCCACAGCTAGCAAAACTAATTAGGGCTAATGGCCAATATACAAGTGGGAACTTTCACAGATGGAGGACCTGGGCAAGTTTTTGAAGGGCTTTATGCCACTTTCCTGAGTGGGTACTGGCCACAAGTGACAATCCACTGAGCTCTATGCATACAATGTAGGCACTGCTCCGTGTTAGCCATCAACCCAAAGTCCCTGACGCCTCTGTATTGTGAACTGACAGGTGGAGGTTCCCCCACCTTCTAACCCTTGCAAACCCTGTCTGGATTTGCAACTCCAGAATGGGGCCCAGGAACGCTCCAGATGGCCCAGGCTCACACTTACCGGTTGCAGCCCGTCTTCTTGTCTCCGGCTCTGGTTGGGGCGATTGATGAAAGACCGTGTGGAGGCTTTGTAGTGGTTCAGTAGGCATACGACAACCACCACCATCACTGTGACCACCACAACAATGATGAGGACCTGTGCAAACTCCAGTTCCGCTGCAAGGAAGAGGAAGGATTGTGAGCGATGGCCGCAGCACCTGCATCCTTTCCTGGCTCTACAGTTCCTGCAGCTGCAGGCAGTCGTGACCCCTCCGATCTAGTCCCCATAAGGGACACAGAAACTATGACTACACTTTGGAGAAAAAGAAAATGCATAAAACTGATGTGTGGCCAGCCCAGGGCTAACACCTGAGCTCTGCCTATAGATGCTTTGGGTCAGTCACATGCAGGACTTTGGTACTGTAACTTTTTGGATAAATGGAGATTCTGGGAGTGTTTTATCCCATAGATCTCTGTTTCTCGGCTTGGACAAGTTCTAAGAACTGGTCTTTAAACTTCAAATTGGGCATGGTGGTGCACACCTTTAATCCCAGCACTGGGCAGACAGAGGCAGGCAGATCTCTGTGAGTTCAAGGCCAGCCTGGTCTACAAAGTAAGTTCCATGACAGCCAGGCTTTTACACAGAGACACCCTGCCTCAAAAAACATCTAGCATTTGCCAGAGCCTCCTTTTGCCAGAAGATCATATTGCTTCACAGACACAGAGCGAGAGGAAATAAGGACAATAAGATAGCCTCATGGACCTTTGGTTAACCCTACACTTAACAGCTCTTTCCAAATTAGCTTTTTATTTATGTAGAAGGTTTGTGGAGATGTGGCAAAAAGATCAAGTTGTATTTTCATAATCCCATGGACCTTTCTGTATAAGAGAATTTCATCTGAAAAGGACTTTATTATAGAAAAATTTAAAAATTAAACACTATAGAAGAAAACAGTCAAGTTTTGCTGAAGCCCTCCACCCCTTACTGTACCAACTCCAGGTCGTCTGGCAGGAAGTTGAATCACTGGTGTGTATGCCTACTAAATAAATACCCCTCCTCCTTTGAATTATGACCAAAACATTGGGGAGGGGGATCAAGGAGAGGAAGGGAGGGATAGAGGGAGAAACAGAGAGGGACTGAGTATATGTGTACATGTGCATGCTGGCACAAATTTGTCAGTAGACTACCAAAAAAGATTTCTCAAAAGTAAGATGTCATTTCATAAGAACAGTCTTGCAAAGGCAGCCGGTGTGTGTGTGTGTGTGTGTGTGTGTGTGTGTGTGTGTGTGATTATTTGCACCCTAGACTCTCATTATCACTAGAGACTTGTTCTTTTTTTTTTTTTTTAAATGTTTGCTCTTCTATTTTTTAATTATGCAGATGTGGATGTGTGTATGGCTATGTGCCTGTGAGGTCAGGTGTCTGTGACCATCAGAAGGATGCATCAGACATCCTGGAACTAGAATTACAGGTAGCTGTGAGCTGTACAACTTGAGTGCTGAGAACTGAACTTTGGTCCTTCACAAAAGCATGTACTCTTAATGGCTGAGCCATCCCTCCAGCCCCTTGCCTCTTATACCACCAATTTAGTAGGCAAAGCTGTGCATCATGCCAAGTAAGATGACCAGGTACAAACCTGCTCAGCCCTGGAGAGGACAAGGCAGGAAAATGGTAAGAAGAGACCAGCATCCACTACTACGTAGCCAGATTATTCCTAGCCTGATCTAGCCCCAAGGTCTGGACCCGCAGTCCCACAGTTGCTTAGTCCCAAATAGTCACACAAAGGCTTACATTAATTATAAACTGTTTGGCCTATGGCTCAGGCCCATTACCAACTAGCTCTTAAAACTCAACCCATTCTATTAACTATGTATTGCCATATGGCTAGTGGCTTACTGGTACCTTCACATCTTGCTGGATCGTGTCTCCCAGATTCTGCCTTTCTCCTTTATCTCTGCATGGATTTCCTGCCTAACTCTAAGCTGCCTTGCTATAGGCCAAAACAATTTCTTTATTAACCAATGGTAATAAAGCGTATTCACAACATACAGAAAGACATCTCACATCACTACTATGGTGAGGCCCTGTATAAAACAAGCATTAAAAATATGTGCCTTATTTATTATTATTTATGTATTTTCGTTTTGTATCATATCCTCCCAGTTACTGGCAATTTCTGATCTTTTCCTAGAGTTATAGTAATTTATGCTTACCTTTCTCATAATTAAGTTTTCTTATTAACTTCTTATGTATTTATAAGAAATGTTTACATCTATGGCTACATGTTTCTGTTACATGTGTTGTCAATATTTTCCCCTTGTATCTCATTTCTGTAAATTCTTCTGTGAGTTTCTCTACAGATAATATTTCTCATGGTATCAATGATTTTCTTATTTCTCTCTTTGTAGCTAAGCTAATAATCCAAAACACATTCTTCCTTTAGGAAGTTTCACTTTGTTCTTTGATGTTTAGATCTTTATTTGTACTGAGTTTTACATTTTGGGTCCAAGAAAGCAAGGGGCATTCTAAATGAAATGATCTAATGTATTACCTAAAAATCTAAGTAAGGGGATGGAGAGATGGCTTGTTAAGTTATGGCTAGCAGCAGGGCATGCTGAGATCCCTGTGTCACTTCTTGAAGCCTCACTCTGAGGAGACTTCATATCAGGGCCTCTAGGTGTAGTGCCCAGAGCAGTACGCCATAGCCTACAGGGCTAGGGCAAGAAAGAGGGCTTCACAAAAGCCTGACTATCTGAGTTTGGACCCTGGAGGAGAAACGATTCCCCACCAGACTTGTCTTCTGCCCTCCAGATGTGCGCCGTGGCATATACATCCACATCATACATATGCATGCACAAGATAACATCAAATTAAAATATTTTAAAAGTCTATCTACTCTTTGAACCACTCAATGAGAACAGATCATTTTCTCATTTGCAAGAGATAGAAAACCCAACATGGTAAAATATGAAGAATAAAAACATCCAGCTCTAGGGGACTCTCAAAGTAAACATTAGAGGGTGGTCCCCAGGGATGAACAGATATCAGGGTCCTGCTCAGTGGAAAGCCCCTGTCTCAAAGCTCTCCCTCCCCCACAGTCTGCTCTTCCATTAATTTTAATCAGGAGACTCTGCCCCACACCTGCACAGCTTGTTTTTATGTGGTGGGGGGTGGAGTGTGTACAGTGGTACAAAGAGCCTTAGGGACACATGAGGGAAAGATGTTTTAGTTTTGCTTTTGAGGGGTAGGTTAGGAAAGGGATGTTAAGAAGAGAATACAGGGGGCTGGAGTGATGGCTCAGAGGTTAAGAACACTGACTGTTCTTCCAGAGGACCCGAGTTCAATTCCCAGCAACCACATGGTGGCTCACAACCATCTGTGGTGACATCTGGTACCCTCTTCCGTATACATAATAAATAAATAAATTTAAAGAAAAAATAAAACACTTGATCAGTAAACATCCTTTAAAAAAGAAGAGAACACATTATTGAAGGAAATATTAAGATGGGAATATTTTTAAGCCCATAGGAATAGCAGCATTTTTAAAAGGGTAATCAGATACTTGGGAGGTTTCCAAATTTTCATGTAACTCACTATGGACTCTGAACACAGCTCCACTCAAATCAGATTTCCTTGATTTCAACAGAAGGCCAAAAGCAGCCATGTAAGTAAAGGATTTGAAGCTAAACCAAATTTCCATGCTCCTGTTCCTTTTATGAGACTGAAATCCAAGGTGCAGTGGATGAGTCACTGCCATCTGAACATCAGAAATTTTATAATAAATTTAAAGCTTGCAGGAAGGGATCACGGTGCCTTACTTTATTACTGTAAGACGGTGACAATGACGGCAGTGATGACAGCATCTCTATCTTTATAGAAACATCTCCAAGAAATTCTGAGCTGTATAGTGGGGAACTACAGGAACAGAAGAGTGTGGAGTGGGCTGGTCCATCCTCGGTCCAATGAAGACCTGAACTGAATCATGCTGGAGGCGTGAATGTCTGAACTATTTTTAATGAACTCTGGGGAGATGTGTTTGTACCACCCTTGGGTTCCTAATATAACACTCACTTCTATTTGTGGGATGGCTAACACCATCTTCCATTCTGCCATGAATGTATCCCTCATCTGTAGAAGTTGGGCTTTCTACATATTCAATTAACTTTTAAGTTCCAGATGTGTGAGGTATTCCCTTACTGAGACCGTATAATGGAGGAACATAGTGTGGGCCCCATGAGCTTTACCTTTCATCAGCAAAACAAACACTTTGGCCACATATGGGAAAGGGGCCATGTAAAACACTTACATCATTGCCAGAACCAGCCACTCCTCACAGACCTCTGAGTGATTCACCTCCTGCTCTTAACAACAGAAGCCCCTCTACCACCCACACCCACACCCCTACCCCATGCTACAGTCTGGCAACAGAGACTGGAAGACCAGCCTGTCACGGACTCCCACCCTCTAGACAGCCCCCTCCCCAGCAAACCCACCCTGCTTCCTAGCACTGCTGAGGCTGGGTTGGTCTTGTTTAGATTCTACATAATCTTGTGTTTGTCTTTCCTTCCTGTCTCTGTCCTGCTCAGCAGAAACAGGTGTACTGATAAGATGACAGCCATGGGGGTGGATGGCTTTTTATTTCTGGGTCTGTGACACTTTTAAGTTGCTGAATGTTCCTATAGTCTGGCACATTCTTTCCAAAAATCCTAGAACTCAGCAACAGTGGTAACAGGAAGATGGTCGGGAGCAGGAATTGGAATCTACTTAGCCTATAATTGAGGACTATTAATATAAAAATTCTCTTGGAGATTTTAATGGTTGAGTGAAAATTCACACTCATTAAACACCACAGTTGAGGGCGATATTCAACCTCTACTACAAAAAAAAAAAAAATAACTTTACAACTAAAAGTTCGAAGGCAAAACAATAAGGGCTATAGTTTATGATTATATTAATTTTTTAATTGCATTTTTCTTTGTGGCCAATTTATTTGTTAATGAGAAAGAAAGAAAGAGAGAGAAAAAGAGAGAGATAAAAACAGCCAGGTTTTTGCAACTGCTGGTTGTAACTTTTTTATATTTCACAAATTCTTCCCTGGCCCCTGGAGAACAGGCTACCGACACTCACTGCTTCCCATATGCACGGAGTCCATTCCATCCTGACAGTCCTTTTTAACGTTTGCCTTCTGAACTTCTCTCGTAGACTGAGCCCTGAGCCCGGTACTGATAGCCAGTTTCCCGAAGTTAAATTTGTATGTATTCCACATATCATACATAATCAGGTCCCCCAAACCCTGTTTTGTAACTTGGTTGTACACTGTCTAGTATGGAACTGTATTCTGGCAAACACTCACCAACATTAATAATGCTAACATTTTACCAAAGGTTTTTATATTTTGCACCAATTACCCATCATTCCTATTAAAAGGAAGTGCAAATTGTCACCAGAAAAGAAGGCTCATGGTTTGCTGTAAATTATCTGCTTTTATATTCCTATTACATTCCTATATTTACATAAGGCAGTTTGCATAATAACAAGAGTGGAAGTGTTATCTTGAGATCCGTGGGTGGAGAGAAAAACACAAAGGCCCATCTCCCTGACTTCAGTCCCAACCAGCCACCTCCCATGGCCAGTAGCAGTCAGCAAGGATTAGACTGCCTAAAAAATCCTTAGAATACAGGCTCTGAAAGCCTCTCCAAACTGGGGTGACATCAAAGACCAGCACACCTGTCCAGTACAATGACTTTTTCCTACATATTTCACAAGCTAAAGTTTACTAATCTCTTAAAAAAAAAATTGACCAAAACTTAAAAAATTGATCAAAGATGACTGACAGAATTATCTTTAAAAAACAAAAGAAACAGCAGAGGAGTAGCAAAGTATGTACAAACCTTTAAAAAGTCCATCCCCTGCCATGCTATAAATGGGAACTAAAAGCACATAAGATCATACTCCCCCCTTATAGGAGTCATTAAAATCCTCCCTCGCCTCACCTCCACATTATTAAGGAGGTGTCAGAAGAAATACAGCTGCACATGAACTAACTGTCATAGTCACAGTTCCAAGTGGTGGCTTCTGAGCGATTGCTAGCCGCCTGTCTGTTTACCTCTCACTTTCCCAAGCTCTCCATCACTCTTGGAATCAATTTCTGTCTCCCAGTAGCTCCTATCACTTTGATAACCTGAAAGACTAGTCAGTGATCTAATCCCATTGAAAGAAATGCATTTTTCCCCTTTCGAATGTTGTTTCCAACAACTCAGGGTGAAAAAAACAAGACAAAACTATCAGTCAAAGGGGAATTTGTAGGATATTTGAAGGGGGGAAAAAAACCCCTAACTATATTTATATATAAAATCTCTGAGTAGAACAAGCTAATTGCAAATCAAAGAAAGTAGAAGAAGCCCCCTTAAGATTCCCACCTGAGAGAACTGACAGACTGACAGGCAAAACAAACTTTTTTCTCTTGAGACAGGACTCCTGTATTCCAGGCTGGCCTCCAACACACTCAACTCACTATGAGGAAAACCTTGAACTTCTGATTCTCCTGTTTCCACCTCTCAATTTGATGGGGTACACCACTACTGCCAGGTTTGTGAACAGACTTCCTGAGAAGGACTGAACTGCTCTGCTCAATTCTGCTCAGACCAAATTCCAAAGAAAACAAAAAACCAAACAAAACACCAACCCCCAAAGACCATGCATCACCCTCAGCAGCCCTCTGTAAATGTACCTTTTTTAAAGAACAGGTCTTTATATTGAACTTCCTTCAGTGAGCTGTTGTTCAGCTGGTCGATGGACATAATCAAGTCCTTTGCAAGAGGGATCCAACTGTGGCACAGCCCACCCAGTTCAAACCATCCTTCAACTTCAGGCAGTTCCTCTCCAGGCAGCTCAGAGCTGTAGTGATAGCCCGTGTAGGGGGAGAGGGAAAGAGAGTGTGTGTGTGTGTGTGTGGGGGGGGGTTCTTATGTCTCTTTCTATTCTATCAGCAGGGGCCCAGCCCAGGTGCTAGACTCAAACAGTGTGGCTCCGACCACAGACTGTGACTGCCAATTATCAACTGCCATCAAGAGAAATCAGGAGGTCTGTGGCAGGAAGCTGGCAGTGTCACAGAGAGTAAGCCCGGCTCCAGTCCCAAGAGCGCTCACTGTTGTTGACGACAACATATATCAATGGTTAGTCTGCATTTCTCTGGGTTTGGCCTCACACCCAGACAGTTCACATCCAGACATGTCACAACCCTACCACGTCACACACACAGGCAAGCAGAATGCAGCTAGACGGTTCATCTTATCCTATTACATTTAATAATCTTTCTATAACAGGCAAATAGCAAATCAGACTCAGCAGAAAGAGAGGCTCTGAAAATCTCAACATAGTGCTTTTTCTTCCCTTTTTGTTGGAAGCTTCCAGAGTTAAGGAAATAGAAGGTGTGCTTACCTTGACACCAGGGCCAGCATGGATGCCAGCCTTGTGTATCCAGCTGCCAGCACCCAACACATCCCTCCTTGGGAAGGCCAGGTTACAGACTGTCTGTCTTCATCCTCGGCCCCTCAGGCTTACACTAGCTCTCCCAGCGCTGACAGCTGGCAATGCCTTACCACAGCAAGATGTGCTCATATTCCTATTCTCTCTTATCTCCCTCTCAGAGCATAGCAGCACAAATACCGAAGATCTCTCAACCTTACCATGCAGTTTTAGTTCAAACATTCTGAAATTACAGAAAAACAGCCCCAGGTGACACAAAGAGGCCATTCAAACAGGAAAGCAGAGACTTCTCTCAGGAGGACACATCCCCAGGTTCCTTTTGTACAAGCAGCCCCTTTCTCTGGAGGTCTAGACAGTGTTTTTCAAATGTTCATAAAAACCTCTTTTATACATTCTGATGGCCCGAGGCTGTGTGAAGAGGCTTCGTGGAAGGCTGCGTGGCTGTTACAGTTTTCAGAAAAAAAAAAAAAAAAATCACCTGGCAGCCACAGTGAATAGGGCAGACTGCCATGGTCGCACTGCAAATAACCCCAACCACAGGCACTGCGCTCTGCCGAGAATAGCTTTTGTTTTTCCTTATTTAGGGCAAATAGGAATGACATGTGGGCCCCGACAACAGTGTTGGCTGTAGGAAGAGTTGTCAAAGCAAAACTAAACTGTTGGTTACTACCAGAGTCAGAAATAAAGACAATCAACGTCAGCGGTCAGTCCCTGCTGAGAGCCCAGGAATGTCACCTGGGGCATGACAGCAGGGTCCAGGCAGTGAGGACATCACTCTCTCCCGTACTAATTAGTGGAAACAGAACAGGAACAAAAGAACCACCAAGATTTTTGGAAAGTTTTACACAGCTAGAAAAAGCAGAAATTCTTCATAAATGTTTACAGTTGATCCTCTGGTCAAATCAGTGAAATGTGACTATTCTCCAGTCATTTCTAAATTAGAAACGTGGTTCCCTTTCTTAGTGATACTTGTCTTAACTTTTCTCAGGGTTATACTGCTTTCTGAATATGGGGCAGGGTTTCAAGTAGATTTACAGGGTCTCCAGCTCATGGAATGCTCTACAACAGCCTGCTGCAAGAAGAATTAGAAACTGTTTCCACTTGAAGTCAGTTTCCCTGGTCTCCACTCACCATTGCTCCTAAAGCCTGGGGATCCTAGTAGACCCGTGGTTTCCGGTCAAAGGTCATCACTTTGGCTCACGGTGACACCACTCTCCACAGGGGAGAATATGATTGCCTTCTAAGTCTCTTGTAATATTGGGGATTTGCCTAGTTTCATGGGCTCTGAAATTCCCATCTGTTCTTTGTTACTGGACACATTTGCATTGTGAAATAGTCATGAATAACCAACTTTGAAGCTTACATTTTTAGAATGTTATAAAGCACTTCATGTATCTAAAAACCTGCCGGGCACAGGGGCACATGGCAGGAGGATCCCTGTGAGTTTGAGGCTACCCTAGTCTACATAGCAAGTTCCAGGCTAGTCAGGGCTACATAGTAGGACCCTGTCTCAGACAAAATAAAAACAAACTGGAAAAGAATCAACATAGTTGTTCTTTTAGTGGCCACACATGTGTGGGGCTTTTTGGTTGACTCTCTTATCACTGGTTATTTTGGTCCCAGAAACCAATTTGAATTATATTCTGATCCTTCTGTTTAAAAAGGAAATTCAAAGCCAGGTGGTAGTTGTACATGCCTTTAATCTCAGCACTCAGGAGGCAGAGACAGGTGGATCTCTGAGTTTGAGGCCAGCCTGGTCTACAGAGCAAGTTTCAGGACAGCCAGGGCTACACAAAGAAACCATCTTTCAAAAAAAAAAAAAAGTTTAAAATTTTTGGCCTCATAGACACACACACACAGACACACACACACACCACCCCCCACCCCCCGCACAGCACAGCCTGTTAATGATGTCAGATGCCCCACCGCAGCATTTGCTGAGAGGCTATCTGGGTTGGTTCCACAGGTGAGGCCTTGTCTGTTGTTCTTACTGCCTTAACCACACCTAAGGGTCCTCCTGAAGGAGTGTTCAGAAGCCAGACCATACAAACCACAATGCAGGGGTTTAGCCCATGACAAACAGCTCCGCTCATTCTGGCTGTAATTTGCAAATACTAGCCTTCTTTTTCAAGAACTGGCTTTTAGTTTTTTATTTATTCTATTTTTTGAGATGATAAGATGATTACATCATTTCTCCCTTCTCTTTCCTCCCTCCAAACTCTCCCATCTACCCCCCCCCTTTCTCACTTTCTTTCCAATTCATGGCCTCCTCTTTCATTAATTTGCTACATAATTTATATATAGGAATATGCATATTTATTCCCAAATACATAAATACAGCTTGCTCAGTCCATATAGCGTTACTTGTATTGCATGATTTCAGGCCGACCATTTGGCTAACTAACTAACTCCTGTGCTCTTCCTTGGAGAAGACCATTCTTCCCTGCTCTCAGCCTTCCCTAGCCGCCTGTAGTCCTTGTGTAGGGGCAAGGCCTCCTGAGCTTTCCCCAGCTGCTTTAGTGTGTCTCTTGGTACTGCCCTTCTTCAGCTCATGTTTAGTCACATTAGTGAGATTTTATGGGTGTTATTTAACTGATACGTGTCCATGTTTCTTTTCCCCTAATTCAGAAAAAGGAAAAGAAAAAAAAAAAATCCTCACAAAGTTGAAGGCTATTGTGCTGGACAAAAGGACACAAGTATGATAGTGTAAAACACAAGTGGGGTCACATGCTCTTCTGTTGTATCTTGAAATGACATCTCAGTAAATTAGTGCTCTGGAAGGCTTTACAAATAAATGCTCGTTTTCTAGTAAAGGTAAGTCTCAGAGATCTAGGAGCCTTCCCTATGTACAGCAGAGGCCTGGAACATGATGCCAGGTACAGTTACCTCACCAAACATTTCACAAGGGCTTGTTGGTAGCAATGCAGACAGCAGTAACAGCATCACCAGAGCTTCTCAGGGAAATAATCCAGCTGACAAACATTTGCAAAGTGTTTGCAGCCCTCAGGAGGAATGCACAGGCCTTGGCCGTAATCCTACAGATAGATATACCTTTCTGGGGTGTGTTTATTATCACATGGCTGAGGCACTGACATTGTCCCAGGTTTCATCTGGAGGTCATTGTGTCTAAAAGAACTGACCCTCTTCAGACTATTGCCTTTCAGCCACGATCTGTATTAAGACAAAGTAAGGAAGCTGGGAGCCCAGGGTTCACTGATGGCCAACAAAGACAGTTAGTCTAGGCACTAATAGCTCAGAGCTGGGCCAGGGGAATAAGGGATACTCAGATACGCAGACATATTTGTTTATACAATCCCACTTAGCATGCAGCCTGGCCCAGCCTCTGATTTTTTCCCCCACCATGGGCTCTTTTGCAATAGCTGCTCTCTCCTCTACTCCCAACAGAAATTCTCACAGTTAAAGATCATTTGAAGACGTACAAATAGCCTTTCAGCATCTATGCAACAGGAAGCCAGCATTTACAAAAATCTATAAAGCTTTACTGCTGTACTCTAGAAACTTCTAAGCTCTGTGTATTTTTTTTTTTAATCTTTACACTAACCCTGAAAAGCATATTTCTCTTGTTCCCAAATGACTGACGAGAGATCCAAGACTCAGAGAGTGTGAATATTTATTCTGAAATTAAGTGGCTGGTAGAGGTGGGTAGAAGATGGACTCTGGATTTGGAGTCACACATTGACCCATCATTTTGCTTGGTGAGCAGTAGACCAGATATTGTCCCTTCACAAATGGACAACTTTCTGAAGCCAACCAAAGGTTGCGAGTGGACTGATGAGCACTTGTTTTGATTTTTTTTTTCAGCCTGATAGCCCATTTTGGACATTAAGGGATATATTAACTCACAAATCCATTTCCATAAGGCTCTTAGGACCATTTTGTGTTTCAAATGCCTGCAGCCCCATTAAGAATCAATGGTTCTTTCCATTATCTATTCCCATTCTTTGGGATTTTTTGACTATGCTATAAAATTTTGCTCTGAGATGGGTTTTTCCACATAAAAATTATGCCTTGGAATTTAGTCTTTACAAACTGAAACAGTGAGTTTGTTAGGCTCAAAGTCCAGAATGAAGCCTTTAAAGCAATATAAATACTATGTTCCTAAAGACCCAAAACACAGTAATAGTTTGATATTTGTACTAGCCTGTAGCATGGAAAAATTTACTAATGTATCCTTAGTGCTTAAAATAAAAACAAAAAGTAATACAGAGATGTTTTTATATAGAAATAAAGAGGCTACATCTGTGTCCAACTAGCTCTTTGTTAATACAAATGTTAATAAATGTAAACCTGGGGCTGGAGAGATGGCTCAGAGGTTAGAGCACTGGCTGCTCTTCCAGAGGTCCTGAGTTCAATTCCCAGCAACCAAATGGTGGCTTATAATCATCTGTAATGAGATCTGGTGCCCTCTTCTGGTGTGCAACCATTCATTCAGGCAGACTACTATATACATAATAAATAAATAAATCTTAAAAAAGTAAAATAAAATAAACGTAAACCTGTGTGACTATGAAGCCAGCAGGCCTACAGACAGACTAAAAGATGTTAAGTAGCCAACATTAAATAGCTTTTAGATAACCTCTTAATATGAAGCGAATTCCATGTGCTAACAGCATTTAGAGTTTACCTTACATATCATCTGTGCAGCCATAGTCTTTTTCTCCTGAGAGGGGAAAAATTATTCCATGTCTATGGTAGTCCAGATTCGTGTAACACCCAAGCCATTCCCAGATAAGTGGGATATACACTTTTGAAAACTGCAGTTGCTTTTCCAAATCTTTGTAGAAACCATATAGACAGTAAAAAGTTTAAGAGTGGCTAAATGAGGTGCCCTTCAATGGAAGTGGTTCCAAGGCTGATCCCTAACCTTGAGAGCTGGGGCTCCGACCACTTTCTCCTCTGTAAAAAAAGACTGAGAATACCTCCTGAATTTGGTGCTGGGGAGACTGAAATGCATTCTCTAAAGAGGTGTGACCAAGAATCTTCAGCATCACTTGAAGCTCATCAGAAACCTAGAATCTCACCCTGCATTTTAACAAGGTCTTAGGCTGGGGACCATGGCTCAGGAGAAAAGAGGCCTTTGCTTTAAGGCCTGACAACCTGAGTTCACTCCCTGGATCCTACAAGTGGTATGTAAGGAGAGTTTCCTTCTGACTTCTGCACACACACATGCATGGAGGGGGACACACACACACACACAATTTAAACAAATAAACTTTAAAAAAAAAGAAAGAAAGAAAGAAAGAAAGAAAGGAAGGAAGGAAGGAAGGAAGGAAGGAAGGAAATGACTTTAATCTCAGGTTGAGTCATTTGTATACCAAAACTCAGGTCTATTCCCTGAGGTGTGGAGAAGGGATTGTATATAGTGAAGATATGAGAACAGAATCCTGGTCTCTCATTTTTTATGATGACTATTCCACAATTGTGGTGATGTACTGTGTATCTAATAAGTTGGCCTGAAGATCAGAGGACTGAGTCTACCACAGATTTAGCCATGAAGGTCAGGGAGTGGTGAATCACACCCTTACACACAGAGGCAGAAATCTGTCTGCATCTCTGTGAGTTCAAGGGCAAATAGAGCCAGGCAGTGGTGGCACATACCTTTAATCCCAGCATTTGGGATCCCATGCCTCTGCTTCCAATACTTGAGAAACACACAGGCCTTTAATCCCAGCACTAGGAAAGTTGAAACAGGAAGTGTTATGGGGGGAGGGGGAAAATATAAGGCAGGCTGAGGACTCAGGCATTCTGTCTGAGGATTCATGGAGACAGGCCTGAGGAGTGGCTGTTCCTTTGCTGTTGCTGTGACAGAAGACCCTGACCAAAAGGAACTTCAAGGAGAAAGGGCTTATTTTGGCTTCTGGTTCCAGAGCAGGTCCAGTCCATCATGGTGAAGAAGTCATGGCAGCAGGAACGTAGGCTGGCCTGGCACTCAGGAAACCAAGTAATCACATTTCACCCACAGGAAGCAGAGAGATAAAACAGGAGATGGAGCCAGGCAATGAAGCCTCAAAGCCTGTGTCCAATGATGTACTTTTCCTAGTAAGGCATTATCTCTTCCATAACCACCACAAGTTGTGCTGTCAGCTAGGGACCAAGGGTTCAAACCCTTAAGCCTACTAGAGACATTTTTCATATTCAAACCACAACAAAGGTCTTCAGACTTCTTAGAAGATGCTCTTGATAGAATGCAAAAATAAATAAAAATAAGATAAATGTTGATTAAGAATCAACTTCCAGAGTAAAATCTTCCTTTTTCTTTGGTATTATTCATCATCACTTATTATATCTGCAATCCTTCCCTCGCTTTCAGGCTCACTGAAACCTATTTCAACATCAAGAGTAACAACCATCATACCTAAGTGACTATTCAAGTTTGCCTATTCACTAAAGTGGGAAGTACTGAAACCAAAGATAATTTTTGAACCACTATGATGCCAGACATCTTTGTTTAATGTCTCTCCATGGCTGATGTATCAGCATGTAAAAACAGGAAAAATCTGGGTGTAAACACTAACCCTGTTCATGGCTTCATGATGACATCCCACATAAAAAGTAAACACAAGTCAAGCTGGCCAGCAGAGTGGACACTCATGCTCACTGGAGCCCTATGTGTGTCTCTCATGTGGCAAAGGGGGGGATGGTCTTGTGTTAGTTACAAGTGACCTCAAGGCCACTATCCTCAACCACACTCACATTAAGAAACAAAAAAAGTGCAGCTGAGCAGAGCAGCAATAATAAAAATGTCCAGAGTGTTTATAAGGGGGTTTCTGCCAGAAATATATCTAATCTTGGTTAACAAATAAGACTTTTTTTTTAACAAACAAAATTTAGAAGGGCAAATATGGAAATGCTTTTACCATTTTTTTCTATAATATACTTTATAGAGAAACATCCAAATTAGTTTCTCCCATGAATGTTCTTAAAGACGGAAATCCCGGCCACAGCTGGCTGCAGAAAGGCAGTTCAGTCACACATACTTTCCTTGGTGACTCTCACTCAAACAGATAAAAAAGCAAACCTTTCAGATTCCAGATAAATGACTTACAAGTCACAGCTATAGGTTCTCCTGGCTGCTGGCCACATTTCATTCTGTTGTAAGAAATTTCTGGCCTGGCCAAGGTTTCAACCTGCATCCCCTCTTGGTCCCAAATAATCACACAAAGGTTTATATTAATTACATGCTGCTCAGCCTCTGGCTCAAGCTTATTGCTAGCTAACTCTCCAGCTTAATTCAACCCATTTTCATTAATTTTTATATTGCCATGTAGCATGTGGATTACCAGCGGTTTTTTTACGTCTTGCTTCTTAGGTGGTTGAATTGCATCTTTGTCTGACACCATCTCCTTTCCCTTTATCTATGCTTGGATTTCCTGCCTGCCTATAAGCTGCTTCACCATAGGCCAAAACAGTTCCTTTATTATCCAATGATAATTCATGGGGTACAGAAAGACATCTCACATCATCATCTACAGTCCCCTAACTGGGGCCTAATGCTACTGAGGAAACTAGGTTTTAGGGCCTCATTTCCAATCGGTGACACTCAAGCTTTGGGACTGATCACATGTCCTCTGATTCAAGTGCTGGAATGAGACCAGTGTTCTAAACACTTTGGCCTCTCAGATCATACCCTCCAGATATATTAAATGCCCAAATCTCACATTGATCCAACACAGAATTCATTAATAAAATGTAACTAATTTTAAAAATATTTACTCTCTGAATAAACATATCCATTGACAGACCACTTCTCTTCATCCCAGAAATTAGGCTACAGCTCCTGTAGTTACGAATTAGGACAAAGAATCGACAGACAGGTACCTGCTTTGGCTCAGGTCTCCTTAAGGAAAAGCAAGTCCAATCACCTGCCCCCACCCAGAACTAAGGAAACTTGGAAAATAAAGCCATTTTTTTTAGGTAAGTATATTGTTAAAAATTAAATTTCAATGTAACCTCTAATAGTATTTATAAAATACTAAAAGTTTGTTTTGCCAATTTACAGATATTTACTATCATAAATTGGCTTCCACTTTGTAAGGAAAATATAATTTGTTCAAATACATTATACAGTGTTAGAAGCAGAATATAAAAAGCAGGCAAATTCACTTACAGACAAAAAGACTGAAGAGTTCCATGGACTTACCCCAGGAAAACAAACACAATTGATAATTTTTTAAGAAAGTAACTCTTTAAAGTCTCTGAAATTTGTTTAAATGATTCAGCAGATTAATAATAATACTTTAGTAAAATAAATCTACTATATTTTTATAAGAATAGTGGGAGCCCATGGCACAGGAGCCATACCCCTTCCCAAGGTCAGCAGGATAGAGTCCTTCCTAATGGCTCTGGACACAAAACCGTCCAGCACTGCCCTCACATTCCCAGTTCCTGGAGGAAAGGTTGCTACCTCCATGTGAGACCAGGCAGGCACCAGCTGGCCTTTGGACAGAGGGTAAGTCACAGGTGATCTGTAAAGAGCTCTTCTTCTCCGCCTTCTCTTTTACCCTACTCTTAGGAAGGTCTTCACCTAGCACAGCAGGCTGAGAACATCAGGGACTCAACTGTACCCACTCCTAGTCACCAGTCAGGCGGAGCCCCACCTTGGAAAGGACTAGGTCAAAACAGCAGTAGTTGCTGTCTCTACCTGGCCTCCACCTCACGAAGCAAGGCACAGGGGGTGGGGTTTACTCTGGGAGGAGTGGTCCAATATTCTCATCACACCTCTAGAGCAGTGACTGAAAAGATCTTGTCTAGCTAGAGTAGAACTCTGCAGACCACATGAGAGAGGGCTGCACTGCTTCTCTAAGGAGCGATTATTTAGAAGATGCTAAGGGGAAATTCAAGCATGAAGGTGATTTCACAAACAGAAACTTTAGCAGTAAGTGACTGACAAGGAGCTCTAGCTCTCACAAAGGCTACTGGAGATGCCAGGCATTGCCCTGCAGCTGGCAGATTCTACACAGAATGCAAACAAGAATTTAAAGAAGCTCTTTAGAGGTCAGACCATACCTCAATGGCTATCCAAAAAATGCCTCTGCAAAAGGGGCCTCAATTTAACTGAAGCAGACTGAAACAATTTATGCCCACGCATAGTGAAAAACAAAGCAATCAGCTAACAATTAGTGGAAATTATCAGCTGGGAATAATACCAACTCAAGCAGACAGTGTAATGGGGATATGGGTAAAAAAAAATATGGAAGACACAGTCTTGTTAAAATTACTGTGGTATCTTGTGACTGTCTTGCCCAAGACTATGTCCTCTGGAGAGCAAGTGTGAGAGGTCTTAGACCACAAGGTGTGTACACCTTGAACAAAACAGTTTAGCTAAGTCATTAAGTAAACAAAAGAACAACAGGTTCAGTGATGGGGGTTGGAACTGATAGGTAATAGAATCTATATCACCCAAAAAACGTCCATGGCTAGTCCTCAACAAAGTAAGTGAGACAGCACTTGGCACGAAGACACAGGCCAATAATCCCAGCATTTAGAAAGCAGAGGTAAGAGACTCATGAATCTGAAACTAGCCTGAGCTTCATGTCTCAGAATAAAGGATGGGAGACAGGGACAAGGAAAGAAACAAGCAAGTGATACCCATCCACAAGAAATAAAGCAGACAACAGAAACTATTCATGGTGTCTAAGAGCTAGGCTTTCACAGAAAGACTCGATAGCACTCATCATGATTATGCTCAAAGAACTAAAGGAAATGATAATCACAGCAACAAAGTGTGACTGTATAATATGCCTTATATTGATGGATTGTCGTGTGCTGTGTAAGCTTATTGAAAGTGAACTCTGGAAGTGAGGAAGTCTCCTCTAAAACCCCAAGTCCTAGTCAGGTTGATCCCCTGCCTCTACAAAGGGGGAAAGGAAACCCGGCCAGCAGATAAAGAGTTAAATAAAGCATTGTGTCCTGGAGGATGTAGCTATCAGCTAAGCCATTTCCAGCAGAGACTGCGAATTTCCATCCTGTGAGATAAGAATGCCTCTGGCTGTCCAGAAACCCAAGGGAACTGGGTGTGGTGGCCATGCCTTTAATCTCAGCACTTGGGAGGCAGAGGGAAATAGATCTCCATGAGTTCAAAGCCAACATGGTCCACAGAGTGAGTTCTGAGCCAGTGAGGGCTGCATTGGCAGACTGTCTCAAACACCGACCCGCTAACATGGTGTGCTAATGGTTGGAGGGACTGAGATAAAACCTGACCTACAAGAGGTTAGTTTTAGTTTATCTTTTTTGACCCTTTGGTTGTCTTCACAGGAACAATTCAGTCTTAGGAGCACAGAGGCAGCAGGACCCATACGGATTTTTAAGAAACAGAGGAGGATGTGATGTAAGAGATGAGAAAGCTGCACTTTTCTTTTAAAAGACAAGGAAGGGAAAAGCAGAAAACTGAAATTTGAAACATAGTATATCATTTTGATAACATATTTGAAAATATATTCCTTACTGCAGCTCACCCACGTACTTACTTTCAGTATTTACTAAAAAGGAGGGTAACACTTCAGTACAGACACTGAAATTAACAGATCCATTTCTGCCTCTAAAAATTGCTTTATTTATGAATCCTTACGTAAAATTCTTCTCTAATTGATTCATTCAAAGCAAAGTTCAAAATTAAATTGTTAGAAGGAAGGTCTTTCCAGGGATGAGAGAGGGGCGATGTCATTTGGGATTTTATCTCAAGCAAGACTGACCCTGTCTTTCTTTAATAATTGATCTGTCTGCCAATTTATCTGCCTACCTACCCACCAACCAACGTATTTGTTGGTTTAACTCACCTGGGCACTGGCCTCACCAGTAATTAAAAGACCCATAGATCTATCTGAGAAGTTACATGTAAAGCCAACTGTCAAACAACTTCTGAAGAACAGACAGAGATCTTTAAGAAAAAGGCATAACTGGAACTGTTGAACCTTCAGCACCTGCAGTCATACAACCCCCTGAACACCTCCTCCCCGCCCCCAACCCCAAACAGGACTGAGGAATAGCAGGTTCCTGGCTCACTCACTCTCAGGTAGGCTGAAGGCATATGTGCCTCTTTCTGGGAAGGATGCCACCCAGGTGACTCTCAGTAAAGGCCAGCAAAGTTCCTAACACTGATACAAGTTCAATGAGCATTTGCAAGCAAGAGTAAGCCCAACTAACACCCAACATGGAAAGAATTCTAGAACATGATGCCACAGGTAGGGGTTCTCAAAGGATGTTTCCTCACACAGAAAAACCATCTGGGAACTTGTTACAAAAGAAGATTTTTCAGGCAACAGAAACTCTAACAATCAGGCCAGAACACTGAGCTTTCAGAGTTCAGCGGGACACTCAGTTCCACACTAGGATTTGAGCACCACAGAGGCCACTGGAGTAAAAATGTCAGTAAGATCTTACCCGGTTGGAGACCCTGTCTGATATAATATTGACTTGCCAAGTGAGATGTGCCCACTGGTAATAATGGTGGCCTACTAGGGGGTAGCAAGCTACTTTCTGATTGGAATTGAGGCTCATTTCACAGGAAAGCATTCACACCTAGTTCTATGAAGCTGGCCAAAGCCCTGGCTGAGGAAGCCCATAGGCTACAGGAAGGATCCTATTATTGCTGCTGTGCTAAGTGGATATGATGTCTACCTATCTATGTTTATATCCATAGATCAGTGCAACTCTCAGCCTTGATAAACTTCTTTGCCATGGGAAGCAGTCCATATAGATACTTATTACTTTCTAAAGGATTAAAATGAAGTGACTGTGGAGGGCTCACTAACAGAGACATCCACACCACTCTCCATTAATGTTGAGGGGACCCTGGAGAAGGGGGGGCAGAAAGATCTAAGAGCTGGGTGATGAGAAGGCATGCTGTGAAATGCTATCTTCTGGACTCCACATGGCCATTGCACTCAGGAGCTCACAACAGCTACGGTTACTGGCACAAGACTGCAAGACTGGACTGACATATCCCAACATGGACTGGAAAGGGGTACCTGATGCCCCAGCCATAGCTGGGCAATTCTTGGTAGTCACTGGCTGCTCTGTGAGGTGGAGCTACTTTTCTTCAGTGGTTTAGCTACTGCAGTAGTTGCCCGTGAATCAGTAAATAATCCCACAGTTTGCATGTGACCCTACTTAAACACAATGAGTTATTTATTAAAAAACAAAGTGGGAGGGGAAGTGATGGGCGGGAAGGGGACTTAAAAGAGAGGAAATGGGGATGCTCCTGATCAAAATACAATATAGCCACATATGAATAATTAAAGAATTGATTTTTAAAAGCATTTTTAAAGAATTTGACCACCATTGGCCTAAGGAGTGGTAGGTATTCCAGAAGAAAATGAATATACACATACCTGTTTTATTTTGTCAACTCCCTAAACAATTGGCTTTCTTCCAGGTTTTGCACAGCCCTGGTGTTGAGATGTCTTTGTACTTTACTTACCTGGAGATACACTATAATGATACAATGGCACATACACTTGTAGATCTATCATTGTTTTGTTTTTTTCTGACAGCATCTCACTATGTAGTCCTGGCTGGCCTACAGCTCAAATGTAGACCAGGCTGGCCTCAAACTCAAAAAGGTCTGTCTATCTCTTCCTCTTGAGTAATAGTATTAAAGGTATATACCACTACACTCAGTTCTAGCTCTAAGATAATTTTAAGGCATCCAGGTCATTTTGATATGAATAGGTCTAAAAGGTAGATACTTGAACATTCCACTCTGTGGGCACAGATGCATGTGCAAGTTTAAAAATTCTGAGGCTTTCCTTAAAATAATACAGTCGACACCATATTGCAACTTAGTTGATTAGGAGAAGAAAGGTAAAATACCATAGCTTAGACCCACAGTCTTTCTGAGCTTCTATGCTTTACTAGGTATAGTTTCACCTCCTAAGTAGAAGAAATTATAACCTCCAGAGGTTTACCACACACTGCTTTAATTCAACCAGCCCACTCACTGTTTGGCATTACATAACTTATGCACTAAGAAATATGTCTGCTCGTTTTCTTTAAGGGAAGAAGTTGGGGATATCTACTTGTTTTAATAGCCAAGTTCACTTCAGAAAGTTTATAATTAGCAATGTTTCAATTTTCCTATTTGATTTGTTTTCCTAGCTTGATAGATGAGATTTCTTTTTCTCCTAAAACAGGCTTAATGGTCTACAATGTGTCTGCATATAATGTGATTTCCATATAACTCCACACCAGTTTGTGTTAAATAACAGATATTTTGCTTGATGGAGCAAGTGTGCTTACATTTGGAGAAAATCTGGGGAAGCAGTTGTCTGCATCAGTAAAAGCCATCACTATAATTAAATGCTTTAATTTTCCTAATGGGCTTCACGGGGGGGAGGGGAACCAAATGTGTGCTAAAAGATAATCTCCTGGAAGAGGAAATCTGGATGGAGGCTTAATCAAATCTGGGGCAGAAGTTACATTGCCAAAATCACTAATCATCAAATAACTCTTTCTCATTGGTGCATTAGTGACTGTGGCATCCTTCACCTGGGGTAGGCTAGTAATCCCCCTGGCTGGGCATAATCTTCTTCTTGTTCCTCAATATTAAAGGCTCTTAAGTGACCCCTTTAAAATAACAATAAATCTCATGAAATAAACTTAGAAGAAGAAAAACAAAAATTCAGAACATGTTGTTACCACCAAAAATAGCTTAGGTACTTCCAGTATTCACATCAGACTAGAGCGAGCTGGCCACAGATTTCTTCCCCTTACAAAATGAACTCCGGTGACAAACTCCTTCTCTCTTCCTCCAGTAAAGCTGATGTGTTGACTAGACAGGTAGACATTAGGTACTGAGGCTGTCTGGATGCTATGGAAACCATATCGAGTGCATTTGACCATGGGTAACAGGGTCAGACAGGCATGAGGCTCAGTCGTATCCCATCCAGGGAAGAGACCTCATCTGCATTTGTCTATTGCTGCAAGGTTGCCATATTTGTCAGTTCTGATATAAAACAAGCTCTCTCCTCATTATCTGGTATTTTACCAAGCAGTGGAAACTATGGATAAGGACAGCCTCTTTTGTCCTGCTCAGCCCAGCACAGAGCCTAAAGCCAGGACAAGGCACAGTTTATAACAGACATTAATCACCGCATTGAGGAAAGAAGCTCTGAGGGGTCAAGACAAACATTTAGGATTTATTCTGGGCCCAGAGTGAATCGAGAGACAGATACTAAAGTACTCATTACAGTGTTATTTTCACACAACTTCAGTTTCTTCACCACGACACACTCTGACTTTAAGTTTACCCTGTGTTTAAACACAATTAAGAGACTTGGAGGCTGTAATTATTTGTCTGCATTAGTGAGGACTGGGTGTGAAGAAGAACGATGAGTTTTGAAGGCACACCTCCACCTAACCACTCAAACCATCCACCGACTGCACAGAGAGTGACTGAGGGGAAGAGAACAGATGGATGGGTTCCTGCAACTGCTAGAGGCAAAGAATATGAGACATAAAGTGATATTCACCCACTAACCGTAAATGGCAACAATTCAGATCTCACAGCTAGAGGGAGAAAGAACTGAGCTCTGAGCATGTGATGTCCACTGGTCCTGCCACACACCAGTGTTGTAAAACTGAGCCATTCCAAAGGCTAAAGGCAAAGCCAGACAACCATGATACCACACCTCTGAGCACATTTACTCAAGAGCTTCTGTGGTCACTTTGCACCACAGCATCTCAAGCAGTGCTGGATAGGTAAAAAGTGCCCAACAGTTGACTGTTAGGCGAAGTAAGTGATAAAAACCACACCGACAGTCAGGGGACCTAGCTTCTGACTCTGTAAGGGCTTATCTTGGTACAAATAAAAATTATCTAAAAAGTTAACTTCTCAGAAAGGTTCAGTGGTGCACACCTGTAACCCTAGTATCTACGAGAATCACCACAAACTCAAGGGTAGCCTATGTTACATAACCAGTTTCAGGCCAGCCTCAGCTACATAGACATATGTATCTGTCTCAAATTAAAAGACAAATACAAAACTAGCCAGCTCCTCGGCTGAAAGTGATGACAGTGGTGTGTTCTCCCAAAAGTGCTGGGGACCAAATTATTTTCTTTCTCTTGGGAATTAAAAATAATAGACAAACAAAACTTTGGGGCTTCTACTTCAATGCTTTCTAGTATTATTTACTAGATTCTAAGTACTCACAATACAGTACAGAGTTAAAGAGTTGGTTCAGTGGTACAGCTGCTTATTTTGCAAGCAAGAAGACTTGAGTTTGAATCCCCGGCACCCATGTAAATACCCAACCATGGCTGTGGATGATGTAAACTCAGGTTTAGATGACAGGAACAGTCAGATACTTAACACTCATTGCCACACAGCTCATCTCAAGCTTCCAATTCAGTGAAAAGCCCCATCGAAAGGCAATAATGATGTGGAGAGCAATAGAGGAAAACATCCAACATCCCACATACGCATGTAACACACACACACACACACACACACACACACACACAGAGTGCATGGGCCTCATCCTTCCTAGAAGTCACAGTAACAAAAAACAATCACTAAGTACATAGAGATCAGACAACTAAGTAGTTTATCATCCTGGCCTGGGTATCCTTGACCAGGAAGCCATTCTTTCTTTACCTATTGCCTTCTGCAAACTCATATTAATGATACTTAGCCTACATTTCATAAAGCTACTTCAGAAAAAGATGAGACAATATAAAAGTGATGCTACAATATTAAACTATACATATTTGTATGATTCTGTGATAATATTACAGCACTATGAGTTTTAAGATAGCCCCTCTGGTTGCTAATATATAATGGTGTGAGTAACATAACGTGAATAACCAATAAAAGCAAGAAATCTTCTCCCTATGAAAGCATCAAGCCTTGATTCAGATGTATATGAAAATGAAATAAAGCCTGACTTCTATGCTATGTATTTTCTTCTGGGCATGGGGTACTGAAATACAGCTGGAGTAAAATATCACACCCTGCCACTCAAAAGAGCCACAGTGGGCAAAGCAGGAGAGTGTATATATTCACCTGAATACCTCAACTCCGCTCTACAGCCTGGTCAGACATGACCGCTGGGCTCAGTTCATCACTGCCTTGATAAGGCTTTACATTTGCTCAGAAATAACACACTATCTCAGAGGCAATTTGCCAGAGGCCATGTCAGTAGAGCAGCAGGTGGTAACTGAAGTTCAAGGTGTCAGCCCACCGGGCGGCAACTACATGATGGGTGGGTGAATCTCCCCGTTAGACAAGGCCCTGGGACCACAAAAATGTCTTTTGCTTCTGCTGTGCCTTTACATGTTTGCCGCTATCGCCTGCCAACAAAGGAGTTGGCTATGAGAAAATACTTTCTGCTTGCTCATGTTCTGTTAATATGTAACAAGTTACTTAGATATAAACGTAAATGGGTTACTGGGGTGATGTTTTTAATCATGTGAGGAAAATTAAAAAAAAAAAATTTCACCTGTACCCTGTAGGAATTTAGCAGAGTCACTGCATGGGGTAGATATTCGAATAAACAGCTGTTTTTTAGAAGTACCTTGACTTTGAAGAACCCTTGTGGAAGGCAGTAATTGTTTTGCTGAAGGGGCTTTGCTGTCATGCCATCACTTTGGTCACAGCTGAGGCTCTTGCATTATTGTGTATTGCAGAGGAAACAAAGGCCTAGAGTCATGGAGATATGAGATGCTCTCCTTCAGTAAGACATGTAAATTAAGATTAGGGACCTTGGTATGAGGAAATACTTTGTGTAAAGAGCAATAACTCCACCTTTGTAGGGCTGTTGTGTGTGTGGGAGGTGGTGGTTCAGTCCTATTCAGTTATCAGGAGACACTGGATCTTCCTGCTGTCATGTGGACCTTAAAATTTCATTTTAGAGTGTCTTTTTTTTTTCTTTAACCAACAGAAGAACACAAAAAGAACAGAGAGAATAAAGAGGGAACCATCGAGAGAGTGTGCCTTTTCCCCTAACATTCTCAGATAAAAAAGTGTAGTATGCTCCCACTCTGTGGATTTATTTCCCTTTGAGCCCGGTGCTACTAGAGGCTGACCCCTCAGGCAGTAAACTTGACACTGCCTCTGACACGGCCACCAGCAGCAATTCACACCCAAAGAGCAGCTCAGACGCAATTCTTCAGTTACTACAGTAACCACCGTCATTCTGCTTTCAATACCTACCCAGCAGAGATCAATAAAAAACCTACAAATAGCCTTAATCCCTTTTCCTGTTCTCCTAGGAGGTACTTGCCTTTCTAGGCAGTTTAAAAGCAAAAGATCTGGCCATTGCTGGATTCCTCTGGATCATGACTTTTCTGTTGTTATAGAATACCATGACCAAAAGTGAATTGTGAAAAAAAAAATATAGTTTACTTTGGCTTATAGTTCCAGAGAAAGTGTTGGTAAGGGTGGGGAAGGCATGGCAGCCAGGGGCCAGAAGCTGAGAGATCACATCTTCAACTACAAATACGATGTAGGAAGCAGAGTAAGGCTACTACTCTCAAAACCCGCCTCCAGGAATGGACTTCCTCCTTCAGTACGGCTCCGCCTCCTAAAGGTTCCACAAGCTCCACAGACAGCGCCCCCAGCAGGAAGTCAAGTTCAAATACATAAGCCTGAAGAGGTCATTTCTCATTCAAACCACCACAGTCTCTGTGCTGACCTCTCTTCTGCTGACCACTGCAAGTTCCTGCTTTTCCCTTTCCCACATGGTATGAATTATTACAACTGTTTTTACAGAAGAAAATACTGAGGCTGAATGAAAGAATGCCATTTGGTTAAGGATGCACAGGTTGTAGATGAGTGGTTTCAATACAGTCTAGTAAAGGCACAGAGGCTATGCTCATTACATAGCTCAATGAAGAATAAATCATGAGATGGTGTATATTGTTTGAAGTCATAAACCATCAAATGCTGCAATATACTTCCTGTCCACCCCCCAACACATACACCGACTTGCAAATTACCTGCATGTTCACATACAGGTACACATATGCACTGAAATACACACACACACAAATATATATATATAATAGGTCTGCTAAACATCGCTACTGAACTTAGAACACTCAGGTCTAGTCCTTAGCCCCCACCTGCACATATACCTATAGCAGGCTTTCTTGGATGCCAGCTCCAAAATCATGACATGGAGACTTATTATTAATTATGAATGCTTAGCCTTAGCTTAAGCTTGTTTCTAGCTAGCTCTTTTTAAAATTTAAGTTATCCCATTTCAATTCATCTGCTGCCCTGAGGCTTGTTTATTTCATTTACACATTATCTATCCTGCTTTCCTGTTTTGTCCATATCTGCCTGGCTGGCTCCCCTTCTCTCTCTACTCTCCAGCCCTGCCTGCTCCTCCTCTGCCTAGCTATTGGCAGCTCAGCTTTTCATCAGACCAATCAGGGGCCTTAAGCAAGCAAGGTGAAACAGCAACATAGCTAAACAAACACAACACATTTTTACATAGTATATTATTCTACAACACAACAAATACAATATATCTTTGCATAGTTAAACTAATATTCTATTCCACAACACACACCCACCAAAACAGGGTCACAAATAGTATTTTTAGCCACTGGTAAAGATTTAGGAGCCAATAAGAACCACACAACTAAAACTACTAGGTTCAAGTTGCTGGCCAAACTTTTAAAAAGGATGAGTAGAAAATGAATGACAGACAAGATAGAATCAATGCTTAGAAGCAGTTTTATAGTTGAATGGTCACTGGTTTCTTTTTATAACCTTTTCACTTTCACAAAGAGAACTCTCCAAAGATTTTAGGGGAGTCTATCCGGAACAGAATGCAAGCAGCTCAGATGTTTAAAATATGCCAGATCGTTTTCCAGACAATGTGGGAGGGAGATAAAAAAACTAGACCAACCTCTTTAAAGACTGAATTATAAGGGCTACAGAGATAGCTGAGTCGTTAGGAGCACTGGCTGCTCTTCCAGAGCACTCAGGTTTGATTCCCAGTACCCACATGGTGGCTTGCTAGCATCTATAACTATTTTCATGGGATCTGGCGCCCTCTTCTGGTCTCCATAGAACTAGGCATGTACATGGTGCATAGACAAGCATGTAAGTGTTCATACTCACAAAAATAAATTCTTTTTACAAAAGTAATTAAGTGATGCTGCTTTTCTTTACAGTATTTTGCTTTTTAAAAAGAGAAGAGAGGGGCTGGAGAGATGGCTCAGCGGTTAAGAGCACCGTCTGCTCTTCCAGAGGACCCGGGTTCGATTCCCAGCACCCACATGGCAGCTCACAACTGTCTGTAGTTCCAGTTCCAGGCAAACACCAAGGCAAATAAATAAATAAAATGTTTTTAAAAAAAAAAGAAAAAAAAAAGAGAAGAGAAAGAAGGCTTTATTTTAAAGCATCTTTACAGCTTCATAGGCCAGGAAAACCCAGAATCCTGAGTCTATAACCTTCCCTGGGCAATAAGAGAGATAAACAGGAGAGGGGTGGTCTTCTAGTGGGGATGTTTGTGAGCAGGGCACCAGGGTTTCAGCAAGAGTCCTCCTAACAGTTGGATTTTATTACTGTCATTCAAGCTTAGTGGAGGGAACCCTCCCCTAGCAGCCACCAACACTCATAAAGGATCATCTTTTTTTTTTCAGTGAGAACAGCTGGAGAACCAAGCAGATTAGTTTAGACCCTAAGGGCCTCACCTCCTACCTGAGAAGATGTCCTTCCATACATCATGGGAAGACACGCAGCAAGTCCCCATACAGAAAAGTTAAAGAACAGAGATGACTACCTGGGCATTGATTGGGTACCAGGAGCAGGGAACTGGAACCCTACCCTGTTAGCCAGAAAGAGCTGGGATCTATGTATAAGGTTCAGACTGAGGTGGGAAAACAGAAACTAGGGAACTCAAGATACATCCTGTATATAAAAAAGATCATTATTCATTATGTCCATGGTGGTACCATTCCAGAGATGCAGAGATGGTTCAACATAGATAAATCAATAACTGCAATACATAACATAAATGGACCAAAAGACAACTCAAAAGACACAGAAAAAGCCTTTAACAAAATTCAACATCCTCTCATTAAAAAAAAAAATCCTAAATACTCAAGGGATATAGAAAACATAGCTCCAAATGATAAAGACAATGTATAACAAACTTATTACCACCATCACACTAAAGAAAACCATTTCCTACTAAGATCTGTAGTAAGACTAAGATATTTACTCTCATCTTCTATTCAATATCATGTTTGGAGTCTTATTTAAAGCAATAAGACAAAAAATGAAATAAGGAATACAAATAGAAAAATAAGTAAACATATCAGGTGTTTTGGAGATGTTGATTCTATACATAAAAGATCCTAAAGACTAAATCAAAACCTCTTAAAGTTGATACGCACATTCAGTAAAGTGTCAAGATATAAAATTAACACACAATACCCAGGAGCCTTCTACATATTGATGAGCAATATCCTAAAAACAAAATCAGGGAAACAATCTCACAATAGTCATGCAACAAAAAATATACCTGAGAACAAACCTTACCGAGTCGTCTACAATGAATATTTAAGACATTAAAGAAAAAAAAAGTGAGGAAGACATTAGAAGATGGAAAGATGTCTTATTCTGTAAAAAATGGCCATCCTATCCAAAACACAAACAGCTTCAATGCAATCCCAACCAAAAGTCCACTGCCATTCTTCACAGGAAAAAACAGTGCAAAATTTTATATGGGGCACAAAAGACCAATAATAGCCAAAGCAGTCCAGAGCCAAGAGCCATAGTAATAAAAACAGTATGGCCTCGGCACAAAATCAGAAGGATTCAAATAGAAATGATTCAAATATATGCCCATGCAAACCAAGTTACCTGCGTCTAAAAATAGTTACAATGCTCCTAAAAATATACATTGGAGGAAAAGACATCATTTTAAACAAATGGTGTGGTACTGGGGAATGCAGATTTCAGCATTCAGAAAATGGAACTTGCTCCTTCTCACCTTGCACAAAATTCAACTCAAAAAGGATCAAGAACCTCAGCATGTGACCCAATACCCTGAAACTACTAGAGAACAAAGTAGAGAGTGTGCTTCAACTTACAGGCACACATAAGGACACCATGAAATGATTCCAGGAGCACAGGAAATAAGGATGGGTGACAGGTGGGGTCTCATGGACTAAGGAAGGCTCCTGTGCAGCACGGTGAGGTGACGTGAGGAGATCTTTGCCAACTATTCATCTGAATGTGTATTGGTGTGTAGAATATACAAAAACCTCCCATTTAAAAGAAAATTAACAACCCAATTTAAAAACTGGCTGTGGAATTGAGAGAAATGTTTCCAAAGGAGAAATACAAATACAGTTTCCCGCAGTGGAGGCAACTGCAGATTTATACTACCTTAAGGTTCCATCTCACTCTGGTCAGAATGGCCATCATCAGGAATATGAATGTCAACAAAGGCTGATGTGAATGTGACAAAAGGGTGACCCTATACACTAGGGTGTAAACTAGCGTAGTCACTCTGGAAATCAGTCTAGAAGTTTTTTAAAACACTGGAAATGGACTTTCTATATGATATAGCTATACCACTCCTGGGAATATGCCCAGAGAAACACCTGTTTTGAAAAGCCAAAGTCATGTGGAAGCCTAGTATCTTAGAACTCAATTAAAAATATAATTGGAGGCGGCTGGAGAGATGGCTCAGTGGTTAAGAGCACTGACTGTTCTTCTGGAGGACCTGAGTTCGATTCCCAGTATCCACATGGCAACTGACAGCTGTCTGTGATTCCAAGGTCTGATGCCCTTGCATAGTTATACAAGTAGGTAAAATACCAATTCACATTAAGTAAAAATAAAAAATATAATTGGAGAATAGTATGATAGATGAGTATATTAGTTACTTTTTTCTTTTTCTTTTTTTGCAGTTTTTGTGGATTTATTTAAACACAAATAAAACATGCACATAAGCCATCTACTCATTTTCTTCACTGCGTAGCCTGGCGTTGGGATTGGTGACTCTGATGGCCAGCTGTGCTGTTCTTTCTACAATGGCTTTTTGGTTCTTTGAGGAAACGTTGTGAGCAATCTCAGCACAGTAAGATTTGTTGCACATCAGCAGCACTTCCAGCTCCTTGACATTGTGGACCAGAAACTTCCGGAAGCCACGAGGTAGCATGTGCTTGGTTTTCTTGCTGATCCCATAACCAATGTTGGGCATCAGGATCTGGCCCTTGAATCTTCTCCGTACTCTGTGGTCAATACCTCTGGGTTTCTGCCAGTTTTGCTTAATTTTGACATATCAATCTGACTGGTGCCTGATGAACTTCTTGGTCCTCTTTTTGATGATCTTGGGCTTCACCAGAGGCCGGAGGGCAGCCATGATGCCGCAGATGAGATGGCAGCCACCTTACTGGCAGTGCCAAAGAGGCTTAGTTTTTTCTTACTGTAGTCGAACACTATGATCAAAGGCAATTTAAGGAAGAAAAGAGTTTATTTAGGCTTATAGCTTCTGGAAGAGAGTCCATATTGGCAGGGAGACAAGGCAGCAGGCAGGCAGAGCAGGAAGCTGACAGATCACATCTTCAAATGCAAACATGAGGCAGAGAGAGTCAACTGGAAGAGAGAGTCAACCTTCAACACCTGCCCCTAGTGACATGTGTCCTCTAGCAGGGCTACACTTCCTTATACCTTCCCAGACAGTACTGCCAACTGGGAACCAGGAGCTCAAGGATGTGATCACAACAACAAGAAAAAGGCATTGGTCATTGTTTCCAGAAAGATGATACAACTAGTTCTTGAGGGAAAATAGATGCACCTAGTGAGTCTGCCCCCCCGGATGCTCTGAACTGAGATGTCATAAGGGCTTCTGAACTGAGATGCCATGGATGGGCTTCTGAAATGAGGTTTGGATGTTTACACTTCTCAAAGCTAGACTTTGGCTTGCATTAGATTCTCAAAGGTTAAGAGCTGCTGGTAATCAGCCATCAGTTTCCCCCACTTTCCTCTCAGTCCACCAAAAAGAAGTAGGAAGGTGTATACTGTCCTTCCTTTGCCCTGCCCCCCCCCCCCAATCCTGATCTGGGTGTGGGAAATATGCATCTCTATTTTATAAAGCTAGTCACCACAGCTCACTTGTAGAGGAAAGGCTGGGAATTCTGTGGGCAGGATAAAAAAATGTGCTACGTTGTTGCCACTTTTTCCACCTACAAACTCAGAGTGTCTTTTCAGGTAAACCGACTTTGTTTTCCTAAGAGGCATGCCTCAAATAGGCAAATGGTATTAAATTAGCCTACCGCAAATCAATCGGCAGCTGAAAAAGTGGTGAGTAATTTTCCTTATTAAGGTTCCATTTATTCATTAGAGAGGAGTCGCATTTGCTGAAATGACGCACATCAAAGTTCCCTAGTCCTTTACTTTTTTTTTTTTTTTTTCCCTTATGATCACTAAGAAGAAATCCATGATTTAGGTTTTTGAGACTAAAAACATCTCCATTTACTTTGCTTGCACTTAGAATTATTCTCAAAGGCTACGCTTTTTCCTAACTATAATCATATGAGTCATAAGCCACCTCAAAAGTCTACCTCTGTAACATCAGCACATTAAAAAACAGTGGCCTTCAATGTGCCAGTTCTTTTCAAAACAGCATTTCAGGTGTTCTTGGGAGTCTATAAACTGATTCTATCACGAACCTCTCTGAGACTTCAGACTGTGATGTCAAGAATCTACATTCAGTTATCTCAGCTCTCAAACACCAGTGAAGATGCATTCTTTCTTCCCTTCCTTGCCCATTATGCAATGATCCAAGTATTATAATTTCCCAAAGGAATCAAATTTCTCTCCATTCAATTCACATGGAGCAGCACACTCAAGGGTTCACTTTGGCATTGTAAATTGTATTTACTATCATACCGACTTCAAAGTGCATGATCTGCATCGTACAGAAATACATTGTTAATATGTAGACATTTAAAAAAATATATCACAGAGCAAAAAAAAAAAGATATGGTAAATTTAGTATTGAGAACTTCACTTGTTATGGGTCTGGCCAAAAGATGCAATAATCCTTTTAAAAATTACCAAGAATTCCTTTCCAAATAAAAGCAATGTACTAGTGGCTTAATTGTGTTATTACTTTGTTTTTTGGTGGCCCTAGGGCTGAATCCTGGGCCTTGTATATCTCAGGCGAGCACCCAGCCACTGAGCTATACCATACTACTCCCAATATTGCTTTTGGTTTGGTTTTGTTAAGACTTAAACTCACTTAAATAACAGCTCAAGAAGCAACCTTTAAGTAGTATGTGAAGGTTAAACTTTACAGTACTTGTAAACTCCGTTTGATCAGGTTTACAAAGAATAATAAAGAATTACAGAGAGATGCATAAAAATAGATTATCCAGGGTTCAAACAAGTAATTACTTCATAATCATGCCACTGTTCAAAATGCCTCTTTAAAGATCCATCTTTTCAACATCTGTCTTTAAGCACATTCAGATTTAAATGTAACGTTAAGAACACAGAGACTGGTGTGCAGCTGCATTATAGGCACAGAACTGTTTCATGCCGTCTTCTTCCTTCACAGCTGAGTCTTTCCAGCTTTGAGCCAGAGCCCAGGGGCCTACCTTTCCTACTGGCAACTCTGTGATTGATGTCCCTTACTGTTAGCACCACTCCTGACACTGTCACCAACATCCCCCTCTGCTCCTGTCTCCTGTGAGTGACTGAACTCATCATACATCTCTTTGGTCTCACTCAACAAGTCAGGATGTTCTGGGCCCCAGGCCAGCAGGATGCAAAAGGCAGAGCAGAGAATCCACATTCTGCTAAGATGAAGGTGAAAACCGGATGCAGCTGACATGGAACAACCCTTCTTGTCCTATCGGAAGCTGATTGAAATGGTGTAAAATCCTAGTCAGCATGTTTTAAATCTAAAAGCACAGGACATAAGCTGGAAAAAGATTAAATTAAACAAAAGTCTATGAAGTAGATGAGAAGCTGGCGAGGGGGACCCCACTTTGCAATAACCTTTAGAAGACAAAATATTCTTCCCAGAAATGTGCTTTATAATAATGTTTCTCTTTTCATTTCTCCTTGATATTTCTAAAAGTTACTATACCCCCTTTCATTTCTAAACATCACCAATGACTTGGCGAGAGGAGGGAGAGAGGGCTGACCAATCACCGAGTTCTTCTAAAATACTTTTGTGCAATGGCAAAAAGGAGGACTCTCCAATACAAACAAATATTCCCATCAGAAATGCTGTTTCAAGCTCTTCTTTATTTCCCTTGTGGCTACTGGCTATGCCTTATAGAACCTGAGTCAAGACAAGCAAGCTCTTTGTCTCTAAAGATCTATAATAATAAAATAACACAAACAAACGAAAGCCTTTATAGTCATTTGTAAGACCATCCTGAGGATGCTATGTGCAGTGGGACATCCCCTCTACACTGTGACATTTCTAGGGACTGAGAGTGTGAAGGGCTCACACTGCCTACTAGGACCCAGAGGTGTCAAAGCTGCAGCTTTAGGGCAACATGGAAAAGTCAACCCAAAAAAGAAGTAGCCAGGAAAAGGCACATCACCCTATGGTTCTGTGGCATACTGAACACAAGGGGCACAAGGACCTACTGTCATAGCAAGTCAGATGCCTAGGTGGTGAGGTTCACTGTGACAAGGAACAAACCTGGAGCGTGAACAGCTTGTGTACACAGTGCTGTCATGTTAGCAGCGGTGCAGCACAGAAAGGACACCCTGGTAGCATTTCCAAAGAGCCGTAGCCAAGCTAGCTCATTCTTTTAAAATCAGACTTTAGCCTCACACATAATGAACTCAAATAACAGACAAAAATAGTGAATGGTAGGACAGTCATTATTAAGTTTGACAAGAGATATGCTTTTGCAGCTCTGGTCACTCTGCAGCTTTCTCTATGCTCAAAGAAGAAATCAGAGCATTTGGAAGGACCGAAAGTTTGGGTCCTCTATAAAGACACCAACAAATTCAGCTTCTTCCAGCATCTTCATGAAATTCCTTCAATACTCCAAAGCAAATATGTCATCCATCAGCCCACAGGTCCATACTGTTGGCAGATACCAGCTTTGCTGGTTGATTTTTGTTAATGTGACACACACCTAGACATATCAAAGAAGAGAGGATCACAACTGAAAAAATGCTGCCATAAGACTGGCCTGTTAGCAAGTTTATGGGGTATTGCAGCTTAGCTTATACACTGTATTTGCTTTGCCCATTATATTGGTTTCTCTAACTTTAGCTCCCAATACTACCATATTTATTTTTTAAAATGTTTGAGAAAAACTTTATAGGAGAGTTAGTGCCGAACAAACCCTACAGAGCTCCAATTCACCCCCAAATGAACAGTCCACTGTCTAATAGTTCCTAATGAGCATAAGGTAGCAAATGTAACCACATTAAGACCATTCACATCTCTGACTTTATGGGGGTCTGCACATTTGATCTGGAATATTTCACACCCTTCATGTTCATGCTATTCCAGTAAGATAATGCAGGTCTTTGGGCTGTAACTACAACCATTGACGTTGGTGAAGTCTACTCTGTGAGGAGTCTGTCAAAGGGAGTTCTGGAAACTTCCTACTGGTGGCAGGTCTCAGTGGCCCTGGCATACCTAAAACATTATGAGCTTTAGGTGAATGGAAATGCTGTCAAGAGGCTTGAGTCAGGAATCATAAGACAATTCTCAACAGATTGACTCCCTTTCTGTTTCCCATTAGGAATTTTTCATTCTGGGTGCATTGAAGCACAATCAAACATTTGGGGGTTCTCTAGATGAGGACCAAAGGACTCATAACTCTAATAAAAATACAGAAATGAGGAGGAAAGCCCAAATGTCTTCTTCTACATTAAATAGAAAGAGTCTCTTTCTATTCCAAGCCCAGGCTACAAAGATTATCACCACCAAGGAGGAAGGTGCTGAGAAAATCCCATTAAACCTTCAGAAGCTGCTTACAGTGGCCATCTGAGAAGCACTCAGAGACAACCCAATGGAGGGCCTGCTTGGTGAGGGTGGAGGTCAAATGTGCTTCTTTGGTTCATATGTGCCGGATTTCTAGAAATTAAGACATCATCTAGAATGAGCATCTAAGACAGTATTAGATTGTGCTTACAACTTTTCTTACCTTATTAAAATCTTTACTTCAAATTATGTATTTGCTCATATCAGTGCTCTGAAGTCAACAAATCCATATAATGTTTATATCACTAAGTGCCCACAACCAGAACCACACTGAGCAGAATAGTGAATCAGCTAGTGGACAGTATTAGACATGTATAGGGTTTGACATCCTTTCCAGTGATGACAGTTACTGGTCTGGTTACACTTACTGAATGGATGAGCTGAAGTAAGATATAAATATAAACAAGTTGAATAAGATAAGAGTCATCAGATTAGACCCAGTTCTCTCTAAACACATGCCATTATAAACATGAACCTTAACATAGTTAATATGATATGTTTTGATGTGGTAGAATCTTCATGGGTTTTAATTGCAACCTCCTTATCAGAAATAGACATTGTGTGGTCTTCTCTTATAAGTAGGTATTGCAATTATGGTAGGGTTCTGGCCTTGAGACAGTGACAGACTGGTGGTCTGACATCTTGAACTTCAATTGCCACCTGCTGCTCTTCTGATGGGACCAGTGGCATGTGGCTTTGTTGGAGAAAGTGTGTCACTGTGGGGGTGGGCCGTGAGGTCTCCCATGCTCAAGGTATCCCCAGGGTGGCACACAGTCTCTTCTGCTGCCTGTATATCAAGTGGGAAACTCTCAGCTCCTTCTCTAGCACCATGTTTGCCTGTGTGCCACTATGCTTCCCACCATGATGATAATGGACTAAACCTCTGAAACCATAAGCCAGCCCCAATTAAATGTTTTCCTTTGTAAGATTTGCTGTGGTGGGTTGGAGAGATGGCTCAAGGTTAAGAGCACAGACTGAAAGAGGTCCTGAGTTCAATTCCCAGCAACTACATGGTGGCTCACAACCATCTATAATGAGATCTGGTGTCCTCTTCTGGCATGCAGGTATACATGCAGACAGAAAGTTGTATCTATAATAAATAAATAAATCTTAAAAAAAAGAAAGATTTGCTGTGGTTATGATGTTTTTTCACAGCAATAAAACCCTAGGACACATTTTAAAAGGAGAACTTTGTTTTTACATAACAATTATAACCTGTCAGATGAACAGCAATAGCTGCCAACAGGATAAGTTCATCTGCCCTAAGGAGAAACAGAAAAGTTGCCAAAGCAAACTCTTTGCTTGGCTCTAGCAGTCTCAAACCATCAGAGTTTAGCATGAAAAAAGTAAAATTTAAAGTTATCAACAGTTTGAAGAGCTTTATTTTTATCTCAACAGTTAGGTCTTTAGAAAAAAAAAAAAGACAAAACCCAAATTCCTCAGAATGACTACCATAATGGATGCTGAGAGTGTTTTTGGGTACTGGCATTATGCTGGCAGCTGGGTATACAAGCCTAGAGCTCAGCAATATCGAATACCAGCTCCCAGGCTGGTAAGTCTCCACAAAAGCTTCACTGCTATTCCCAGTACATCTGACCAGAGATTTCAGGTCAGCTAGGTATGTTCAGATTCAGAACACACAAGATGTGCCCTCTGCCTTCTCACACACCTTTGTCTTAGCAGCATGTATGATGGCTTTCTGTCCCTGCAAAATTCTCATTACAACAAAAATAGTGATCTGGAAATAATCATCGTCAACCAAGACGGGGCAAAACAAGGAGGGGAAAGGTCAGTGGAAATGACTGTGTGAGGCATCACTTCACCGTGGAGTGTGCATCATGCTCCAGCTCGGCTTCAAACTGAATATATGTTAGGCCCTCTCTTTTTTAGAGGAGACTCGTGTCAAGAACAGCACAAAGCATAAAATTGGTGTGAGTGATCCCAGACATGTCTGTATTCATTTAATATGTGATAAGCATTAAAGGCACATAACTTATTCTACTGGAAATAGGAAATCCTCAAGCTCAATGTTCTGGAAGGAAGATAAGAGTTGATTTTTGCCCTGGTATAGGGAAGAAGGTACTGAACCTTGCCCCTCCACCGTCTCTTTGATTCTGAGTGCAGATCACAGGCTGAAGCACTTTCGTCTCTTCGTCACTTCTCACCAAATGGATGTAACTGCAACTGTCTTGGACACTTATCCCTCCCAGTCAGGTACCACGCTCATGGGGGCAGGTAGTACAAAGTATATTTCTATATCTCCACAATATAATCATGGAGGTCCCGGGGGGTGGTCGTGGTGGAAATAACCCAGATGTGCTAAAGATCCAACTAATCAAACACATCAGAGGGTAGCTGTTAGTGCTAGGCTTTAAGGCTGCAGGGAACCACACCATGCTGCGCCATGCTGTGTTCAGTCTACTCTGATAGAATGCTTCCGTCTAACCCAAACTCACACCCATCAGAGCTCCATTCCCAATGCATGACTCTGTTAAGTCAAAAGGATCTGTTCTCAAGGGCAACAAAACTCCAAACAATACAAGTTTTCTCTTAACACCACTAACCCATAGGCACAGAACGCGGTTACAAACAGGCAAACTGTCTTTCTCTCATCTGGGAAAGGCTCTGCTCACCGAGTGAACCATAATATCCTCCCTTTTGTTTATCTGCATACTCAGATGCAGGATTTGAGGACAGGAATAAAGAATGAGCATTTCAGTACAGCTGGGCTGGCTCCCTTCCACAGACCTAACCAGGCGCCAGCATAGTCCAGCTGTGTGGTACTGCTGATACCAATGTCACAACCCTGCCACTAAGAAGCTGTTATTTCCCATCACCCTGGTGAGTGGCAGTCTTTGGCTGAGAATCTACAGTCCCCTTTGCTTGGCACCCTGGATGTCTGCCCAGGCTCCTCTGAGACCAATACTGCCAGGCTCCAACCCAGCTTTGCTTGGGGACGCCTTTCTTCCTTTCTGCCTCTTGGCCCTCACAGTACAAAGGCCTGTTCCAGGAACTGTCTGGAAGATACTTTCTCCAGCTGTGGCTACAGTCCTATTCTTGGATGTCCCTTGCCTACCTCCCTGTTACAGACAATGGAGGAATGTATTATTACTTTATAGAATCCCTTAGAATTATAACCACCTGGACATAGTTTATGTCATATAGAGAGCCCTAATGTATTTCTTTGGTGGTATGGCTTTACTTTACATTCTTGTTCTGAGTACAAATCATAATGAGATGTAAATGCTTTATCCTGCAGACCATGATATGCTGAGAAAATATTCTATAGCCCCAAATCATCAAATCATAACGTGTCATTGACATGTATGAACAACTTCCACAGGCTCCTGTCACAGGCTTCACTTTTAGAGGTGTTATATGGGATTGGGGAGCTTGTTATTTTTGTTTTTTGTTTTTTTTTTTTTTTTTTTTTTTTGAGAAAGAAGCTCACTCACTCTGTAGCTCTCAAGCTGGCCTTGAACTCATGGTGAGCCTGAGCGTTAGAATTACAGAAGTAAGTTACCACACTTAGCTCAGACTCTCCCTTGTAACATGCCTTCTTCTGTTTCTGTCTGTGTTGTAGAAGGTTTCCCGGGGCCCGTTTGGGTCAGAAGTTTGGACCTGGCCCACGGTCAGACACTTATATTAACTTCATACTGTTTGGTCCATGTACCAAGCATATCACTAGCTAGCTCTTTCATCTTAATTCAATCCATTTCTTGTAATCTACCCACCATGTGGCCCAGCCCATGGCTCACCTGTATTTCTTTCATGTCTCTTCTTCGGGGGTTGGATGGTGACTGGCTAACTCCGCCCTTCTCCTACCTGCCTGTCCTCTGATCCTCCACCCACTTCTATGGTGCTACAAATAGACCAAAACAGCTCTTTTATTTACAGCATACAGAGAACATCCCACCACATGTCTGGTTTTCTTTGGAGGGACAATCTACACAGGAGCCACAGGAAGTAAGAATAAAGCCCAAGTCGCACCAAGTCCACAGGCTAAAACACACTGAACTTCCACAGCCCTTATAATCCAAAAGAAAATTTACAAGGCGGGTGGCTGGATAGCTACCACTGACATGAAGGAAAAACACTTCCCACCAAATCGGGAGGAAGGGGTGATGCTGAGGGGGCAGGAAGGGGGTAGGGGCTGGGAAAGTCTGCCTGGGCCTTCACCCCACTTTATCTGCCTTGGCTGACCAGCTCACACAAAGGCTTTTCTTTTTAAGCTTTCTGTTCTTCTAAATTTTTATTTAGTTATTTGTTCACACATTCTCAAAAATAAGAACCAATAAAGGAGAGGCTAGCCCAGTTACAGGAGAGGCCAGGCTAGACCAGCACTAAGCCCACAGGTACCTATGAGGCAGGGGCTCTGCCAGGTGTGCTTTCTCTCTGCGTTTGAACACGTGCATTTTTCTCTTCAGCATCAGTACAATCATTTTCTTACACACAGCATTAAGAGAGATGTTGCTTCCTCTCCTCCTTTGAACACATGTGCAACATAGCAGTTTGAAAATGGCCTAGCTGTGACCTAGCCATGGGGTGACTGGAATAGCCTATTAATGGCCATTTGTTGTTTAAGTGTCCCTGACAACATGGACAGGCTCTCTAGTTTTGGTGTCTCTGTTGGGGCCAGGCAAGTACTAAGGATAAGGATTAAACAAATTGATACATTTGTTTATCAATATCAGCAACTACGTTAGTATTCCCCTAGAGATGTCAAATGTCAGGCTCAGGAGGCATTCTGTAAGGAAGCTGTGTGTCCTACATTCCTTCTATGGAATTGGAAGAAACATCGTAGAAAATGCACAGAAAAAAAAAAAGTTCATGTTTTGCTACGGAGAAACATCTTCCCACTTTTACCCCATTGCTCACATCACTGTCTCCACATTTTGAGTGAAGATTGGAAGAGTCAGGGCACTCAATATTTGCACTCAGCCTGCCTACCATCCAGCCCTTTACTGGACTTGCAGTCACAGCTTGAAAGATTTTTATCTGAGGCGCCTGGGAGGCATCTCTAAAACCCAGCTAGATCTAGCTACCTGCCTTCCCAAAGGGTCTATGGATTTTGTTTTAAAGGTTAATCATATGTTGTGACCACATCCAGCCCCCAAACACATCACCACCAAACAAAATGCCTGCCATTCTACAGATTTAAAATATATATATATATATATATATATATATATATATATATGTTTTACTAAACAGTAGAGAGAGACAAGAAGCAGTGACGTTAAGGTGCATTGGGGGTCAGCCATCAGATTGCCTCGCAGCAGTCAGAAACGGAAGCGGGAGAGGGCGAGGGTGTTAGATTCCCCCCTCCCCCAACAGTCTGAGTGTAGAGGGCACAGTTGCCCCGAGTTCTACCTTCCCTTCTCAATCTGATCTATTTTAAGTCTTCAGCAGAGGCACTTGGCAGCTTAGGTTGCCAACTTGGTATGTCATCTTCCCTACTCCGGATCATATGTGAGGCACAGGCTGGGAAGCCCGGGGATTCCTGGGAGGAAAGAGGGCAGGCACCATCTCAAAGTTCCTGCCTCAGAAATTCACGAGCTCCCTGTTAGGTGCCGTTATGAGGACTTTTTTTGTTTTTAATCTCATTTATATATGGAGTTTCAATAAGTCAAGTATACAGAGTATAAAACTGGTGGGCAGGATCTGGTACTGTAGGAAGGAAATGGAGAGATGTTGTTGAAAGAACTCCAATTTTCAGTTGTGATGAATAAGAAAATGGATGCACAGCATGGGTTGTTAATTATTAATTGGACTGTGATCATCATTACATAATACACACGACTATCAAAGTATCTTATTGTACAACACAAAAACATACAGTCTTTATTTGGAAAATCAAATACTTTTAAGCGTTTCTGAAAATAAATTCATTGATAACGAATTTGAAAGTAAAAGGCCTCATTAGACGACTTGTAGACTAAAACAGACTGAGGGTTAGCTGAGGTCACCAGAGCCTGGCCAAGGTCAATCTGGGCAAGAGTCAAGGACATCAGTTTTTATAATATTCCCTCCACCAAAAAAAACATTGGCTCCCACAACAAACACACTGTGTAAAGACAAGACATGGAAATTTAGAGACATTAAGAGAGTTTTAAACTACTTGGACCACAGGGGTCTCATTAACTGTGCCATCCCAGAGATATGAACGGTCCACAGTGTTTGGTAGCTGTGTAAAATCAGGAAACTACTCGATCCTTATTAGATATCGCATACTGTCTATTTTATACCTTTTTGATATTAGTCATTGTCCATCATCTGCTTTAAAATATTTTCTCGGGGTTGGAGAGATGGCTCAGCAGATGAGAGCACTGACTGTTCTTCTGGAGGACCTGAGTTCAATTCCCAGCATTCACATGGCAGCTAACAACTGTCTATAATTCCAAGACCTAACACCCTTACACAGTTATACATGCAGGCAAAAGACCAATTTCACATAAAATAAAAATAAATATTTTTAAAAATATTTTCTTTAATTAAATAAAACAATAGTTCTAATTACTGAACAAGTCAACAATCAGAAAATCTTTTAGGTTCAACTTTCTCCAAAATTGAGTTTAGATTCATACAGAATGTTCTGTCATCTCTAAAGTAAATGCTTAGTATCATAAACTTCAGGAGCCCTCAGTATAAATCCTGCATCAAATACAAGCGATGATTCAGTGTACTTGTCTGTGAATGGGTACCATCACATTCTCCTTTGTTGGAACACGCTCAGGAACTACAATCAAGATCCCACTCACGATGATGAAGCACCCTTCCAGCAAATGGATGCTTATCAAGGATGTCAGCTGCAGCATTTAATCACACAGAAGAAACCACTCATTTTCTCATACACGTCTCTTTCTAGTAATCTCTTAATTATCTCACTTACTCCCATATAAAAAGTTGCTCAGATCTCAACTGAATGGAGGATCTTAAGGAGTTTTAAAGTATGCATTTATTTCTCATTGAGGATTTCCAAACGTTTGAATTTCTATGATGTAAGAAAAAGTATTATGGCAAAGGACAGTAGGATTCATCAATGAAAGCCCACTGTGAAAAATGAGCAAGTAAAACTGATTATCTACCTACTGCCATCAAAACAAATCCATGTGCTTATTTCAGTTTAAAAAGTCTTAAAACTTTTCAAGCCAAGGCTGAAGAGGGGACTTGGCAGTGTGGTTAATGCTCTTCTAGAGGAGTTTGGTTCCCATCATTTTTGGCAGCTCACAACCACCGTAATTCCAGATCTAGTGAATTCGATGCCCTCTTCTGGCTTATGACAGCATGTACACATAGTTGGGCACACACACACACACACACACACATAAATTTTAACATTTTTTTAAAAAAAATTAAAAAAAGCCTGAAGAATAACTAGGACAGAATCCTTAATATCTACTTGGGAATGGGGTTGTCAACATGTGAGTCACAATCCCTTTGAGGGGGTCACATGTCAGACACCCTGTATATTAGATACAATTTATAACAGTGGCAAAATTACAGTTATGAAGTAACAATGAAATAATTTCATGGGAGGAGGGGTCACCACCACATGAGGATCACAGCATCAGAAAAGGTGAGAACCACTGGCCGGGGATGTTCGCTGCCACAGTGAGAGGAAGAAACTGATAGTTTCTCATGCCATTAAGGTCACGTGACAGAGTCATAGCTGTTGGGTGGTTGCAGAGATCACACAGTTTGGGTGTAGAAAACTCAGGAGTATGTTCGTTATCCACCTTTACTCCCCACACACATGCTGGTCTTTCCTTTGGGAGAAGCCATCATTAGAGGCATCAACTAGCTCCTAACTTCTTCTCCTATGGGCAGTTTTAACTATAGTACTGCACTGTCTTCCCTAAATTCTTAGTGACCACATTAACAGGTGCTATAGATGCTTAATAATGGGAAAAAATTCCAATTTCTATTTCATGATTATCTTCAACATAAACAGTCAAGCTCACACATCCTTTCTCAGTGGGTCAAGATAAACCCTGACATCTGCTCTCTTGGTGAAAGATCATATTTACAAGTTCTAAGCTTTAAACATTTAAAAATTTAAAATCTAGATGTTTTTTAAAAAATATTTAATGAGAAAAATGTTAAACTCTTGTCACTTGGCTGCTGTAAAGCTCTTTATGTCTCTTCCTGAGTCATCTCAAATGCAAGTCTGTAGACATCAGCTGCAAGAGATGCCAAGCTCACTTCTTCCCATTAGCACTGAGGCTTCCATCTTATGATGAGAGGAACAGCACCAGGCAACATTTATAGTCTGAAAGGCGAGAATTTATCAATCTTAAGGTCTGAGGATTTCTACCAAGCTATATATCATGCCCAAACACCTGCTCAGAAGCTATGGAGGAAAGTCAAGCAGCAGGCCATTCTGACTCATAGTGATGTGGGTTGTTACAGATTTCCTCTTAGTAATCTCCCCTATAGTATTTGGGAAATATCTGACTCATGCAAATACCCCCCAAAGCCAGGAACACTTTGTAATCGGTTTACCAACTAAGGGCTTAAACCTCCTGAACAAATAGCCTGGCTCCTATATTTCTTTTGGACAACATATATTTACAAAGAAAGAATGAAAATAGAGCAAACTGAGAATTGCTCATTTTCTTCAATTTTACATTGACTGTAAGAACTAAAAAAGAAAAACAAAAAAAAAATAGTGTGCATCAATAAATCATATTACTATAAAATAATCAGAACAAAGAACCTGGGCAAAGGGGTCCTTCTTGGTAGGTTTCAGATTATGAAATTGCAAGAAGGGTGCCTCAGACCTAAAGCTGTACATCCCTGTTAAAATGCAGTAAGAATATTGCCCAGGTAACACACACAGTCTTCACAAATTACATAATCCTGGAGCTAAAACAGGCATTACATATTTTTAAATTATTTATTTATAGTTTATGTACGCTGATGTTTTGCCTACATGTATGTTTGTGTATGAGTTACAAATAGTTGTGAGCTGCCATGTGCGTACTAGGAATCGAACTCAGGTCCTCTGGAAGAGCAGTCAGTGCTCTTACCCACTGAGCCATCCCTCCAGCCCTAAGGCATTATATATTTTAAGCCAACAGCTGTAATACTGAAGACAAGGTCAGAGGATGGGGGCTGACATACTCAAGGTCGCTAAAAAAGCCATTTGCAGAGTTCAAGTGGTTTGAGTCTGAGAAAATAGGAAGCAGTATATACGCATGTGTACGTATATACACGTATGTACATGCCTGTGCACATATACACAAATATACTCAGATATATAAGTATATGCACATTTATGAAATATCTATATTTTAATTCTAGGGAAATAGAGACAAATACTGGTATACCTTTTAAAAATTAATTATTATATGTAATTAACAAATTACAAAAATAGCTTTGGCTTATGCATTGATTTTTTTCCATACCATTTACCAAACAGCTAGCAACCTTTCAGGAACCCCTATGATCAAGTGACCACACAGCCATTGTTCCACTTACCTAATGAAGTACCCCTTTGCTATTCATTATTCAACTATTATTTCTTGAGGCAAAATGAAGGGAATCTCCTTTTTCCTTAAAATGCCAATGACTCTTTTACAATTAGTGATCAGTGACTACTATGATTCATTTTTATCTAAAATGTTAGGTAGCCTGCATTGCTAGTCAGCTTACTGACAGTGAATGACACTAAACTCTTCCATTGTAAGTCATACACCTAGTGGCAGAAACATACTGTGTTCCTGACTCACCAGGAAATGTCTGAGAAGTATTAACTGGATAGCTGAAAAGCTTCACAGTCCTGAGATGCTCTGGTCCACTTACTCTTGTACCTACCTCTCAGAGAGAAATGGAGATTACAGTTTATTCCTGATTATACTTGTTAATTTAAGGAGAGAAAGTATTAGTGATGTAAGCTCTTAGTCATGTATCACACTGTTATATATTTACTTAGTTCTTATATGTTTAATGTAAAAATTACATTTTTAAGCAAAGAGTACTGGTGTAGAATATTACCCATAAAGACAAGAAGACCTTATGGAAACCTTTCAGCTAGCCATAAAGCATTGTTTACTGAAGTCATTTGTGTACCTACCCTATTAGAGATAAACCAGTGAGTCCCGTCAGCTGATTAGTTTTCTCTATATAGCTATCACTTTCTTTTTTGTTACCATGGCAATGTCCTATGAGTCAGCTGGGGTAACTGTGGCTGAGGTGTTAGGTCTCACACTAGCCTTCAGAGGTGTTTTCTTCCACATTACTTTGACAGCTTCCTCCTGCTTGTCAGAGAAGCCAAGTGAGAAGATGGGGGGGGGGAGGGTCTCTCAAAGATGTATCTTCCTTTGGGGCAGAACTCATCATCCAATGTTTCCTTCTGGAATAGTGACACCTACTGGGAAGTATGTGCAAACACCACCCATTACTGTACTGTGATCCTGCCACATTCACTCTGGTCCATAAGCCTAAGACTTTGAACCAGCTTGAATACAAACATAAGTTAGGCGACAGGAAGATAAACGGGCATTGGCTGCTAGGAACTGACAGCATAACCAACCTCCCAGAGGGTCCTACTCCATCACTTTTAAAGTGTCAACCTAAGCTTGCAAAACAATTTATTACACTATATGAAATATTCCAATATGTGACATATCCTTAGTCTTAAAAGGACAATACATTTATTTCTGCTTTCAATTTTTTTTCTAATTCAAAGTGAAGATAGTAAGATTGAGTATCAAGGCTTTGGTGTATTGGTGGCTCGTACCTGGGAACTTCAGCTAGTCAAGCCCACGTGGAATGATGAAGACAATGGTTTGGCAGCTACACAGGTGCAGCAATCACCACGAGGAAGCTGCTAAGTGGCTTACATTTTAAGCTGGCTTCTTTATAATGTTGGTCTCTACATGGGCTATGTTTGGTCTCTACACTGGCTGGCCTGAAATTCAAATTCCTCTAGCCTTGGTTTCTTCAGTTCTAGAATTATGAGCATGTACCACCATACCCAAAATACCTTAGGTGCTAGTTGTTGCAATCAGGGTTAGACCAAGGAAATCTTTCACAGTATAGACAAAGTCTAGTATTTTATCATTCTCTTTTTAATGCTACAATTCAGCATTGTCTATGCTTAGTTTTCATCACAAGGCCTTGATAGTATTTATTAATCGTACTTTAACGAGGTAGGTTTTTTTGTTTTGGCTTGGTTTTTGTTGTTGTTCTTGTTTTTAGAAAGGGTAAGGTACAGCAATAAACCCTATAGCATTGCAAGGCTAGTCACAATAATAAATAAGTAAGGTTGACAGGGTGTACCCTCAGTATGATATGATACATAAATGCCCGGATGTAATCAACGACAACCAATTTCCCATTGTGGACTATTCTTAAAAAATTTCACCACTTCCTCCCTTTCCAACTAAACAGCCCTTTTCCTCAAACACATCCTCTACTTCTGAAGACATAGTTGCTTTTAGAAGGAGGGCTTAATTACAACCTTATTCAAGAAGCATCTTTGTTCTCTGAGAAAAAAGTCCTGTTCCCTTCTTTAGCCAACATGGTTATTTGATCTAGCCCCATATAGTTCCTTTGATTTTTAATAAAAAGTCCCTGAACTAAGGTAATGCCAAGCATCATGCCTTATTATCCCAAAGCATAGATGTTAATTCTCACCTATGAATTTCACATTATTAGAGAGACACGTATGTTGCTGTAATCACATGTCATTCAGTCTGTGCTCTTTAAAGTCCTTTTCATCTGTGCCTTTGTGTGCCTACAGTGAGCTCATCTGAGACATGTTCAGCTTGTCTAATAGGACAGGCTTGACACCCATAACTTCAGTTCATCACGAAGGGAAAGACTTGAGCAAATCCCAACACAAGAGAATTCTACAAAACTACCCAACTCTCAAGGTACTGAGTACATGAGAGGGTGACTACAGAGACAAATCATCACGTCACATCACATCACCATAACATCTGTGTAGCTATTAACATCGTTCAACATTTCGGTATGCTCTCCGACCATACCTACTTAGGATAGAATTTCTCAGGATTCCATACTGTCAGGCTCACCACCTCTAATCCCCACATCCTCTGATTTCATACACTTGGAAGGAAGTCACTCTGCATAGTCCATTCCTAAAGCTGAGTTATACACTCCACAGCACCCACTGGAATAGCTACATACACCATAGATCACCATTTCAAACTGTACAACTGTAGAAAGTATCCACAAAGACTCTACTCTCCAAAAAAAAAAAAAGATTCTACTCTTAATGATCAGAGTTACTGAATTTTAAATTCTACTATAATAGTTCTTAACATATTGATTTTTTTGATAAAAAAGAAGTACTATTCAGTGGCAGTAGGCATGCATGGTAGTCCAAGATTACATACATCACTTTGAAAACATTTTTTTACCTTAGGCCAGAATTTATTAGACATAGACTCATGTGTAGATGGTGTCTACACATTCTACACAAGACCCCTTTGAGATTAGATGGGACCACATGAAGAGTTCATGAGAGAAAAGGTCTTCCTTAAAGTCACACTTCAAGTTAAATAATTAACACAATACTACTGAAATACACAACTACTTTATTTCACATTACTATGCTCCTTTTTTATTTTTATTCTTTTTAACTTTATTTTTATTTATTTATTTATTTATTTATTTATTTATTTATTTATTTATTTGCCTTGGTGTTTTGCCTGGAACTGGAACTACAGACAGTTGTTAGCTGCCATGTGGGTGCTGGGAATCGAACCCGGGTCCTCTGGAAGAGCAGACAGTGCTCTTAACCGCTGAGCCATCTCTCCAGCCCCGCTCCTTTTTTTTTTTTAAAACAAAAGTTAATACAATGAATCAGTTATATATACTACTATAATCTAATCTTGGACTTTGATCATAATTTATAACAATTGAACAAATAGGAAAAAGTTCAAAACCTTTAAAATGTTTTGCAACATCTATGAATTGCTTGTTGGTTGATTAATAAGCATTTACAGAGTGCCTACTATGTGTCAGACATCAAAGAAAAGGAGAAAATAATATGTCTTCAGGCGCAGAGCAGACAAAAAGTAACATAAAGGTACTGCACTCTAGCTATGGGACTAGACTAGTCATAAGAAATAATACATACTGAGGGAGAAAACTGGGTCTTGAATAGTAGGCTTACTAATTCACTGCACAAATGACAACCTCAGTAAAGAAATATTAACTATACTTTCTAACAGGAATAGTTCAGCTGTGACCCTTTAATACAGTTCTTTATGTGTGGTGACCCACCCACTATAAAATTATTTCATTGCTATTCATAGCTATAATTTTGCTACTGTTATGATTATAATGTAAATGTCTGTGTTTTCTGATGGTTTTTAGGTGACCTCTGTGAAAGGTCATTTCATTTGATCATAAAGGGGTCATGACCCCTAGGTTGAAAACCAGTCCTTTAAGGTCAAAGAAGCCACTTAAAAGACAAATCCTTGCTGACTCCCATGTTAACACCAAAGTAGAACGCTCTCATTAATCACAAACCACAACACGCTGGTGGTGGCCACAGCTTTCATTTCCGATGAATGGCAGGCAGACACAATTATCAACAGAATCTAGATAACAAAGGTATGAAAGTACTAAAGATTAATTAAGTCCTACCACTATTAATGGGCATCCTCCTCTGTTCCTGGCACAGCTCAGGGAACATAACGTTTCAGCTTCTGATGAGGAAAAGCTGATGTCCCAGTCATATAAATAATTATTTTAGAAAAAAGCAAATTCTTTTTAGTTCAGAGATTTTCTAGCTTTGTAACTTCATTGAATTCTAAGTGAAGAGCCTACAGACATATTTTATGCCATTTTTAAAAGTCTCATTTCACATCTTCAGACATTTCGTGTCAGTATAATCAGTGTCTAGACACCCAAAGTAAGTACTGTAAACCCAGCAACAACCAAACTGGTCCTTCCTTCTCCTCCAGATGATGTGTACACAAGGTCACAAACATGCAAGTGTACAAATATTTCCATCATGCACTCAACAGGAAACTGTTATTTGCAGACAAAAATATTGATGTTGCTAAGTGATACTGAACAAATCACAAGCTGTCTTTTTTTATTTTTTCCCCTGATCTATTTCTTGCTCATAAACAATTTTAACACCGTTCCAGGTCTGGCCATATTTTGTCACAACTAAAATATTGAATTTACTACACATTCATACTATCAAAAGACTAATCGGTTAACATTTTTAAGATCCTTCCTAAAATCTAAACAGAGGGCCAGTGAAGTCCACCTGTAAGTAATATCATAGAGTAAATGAACAAAATAAAATGATTATTAGCCACCTTCTTTTTTTGGCATAACAACTCTGAACTTGTCTCAGCAAAGAAGAAATAAAGTTAAGCAAATAAAACTCAAATATCCCAAAGTGAACTTAGTAAGTGGCCACACACAGACACTTCTCACTGAAGGGGCACATGGAGTAAGAGCAACCAATTTTAGGTTCTCTGCCCTTTCTAAAAGAAGATCATTTGAAATTAGAGTGTGGGTTGTTTGAATGTAACTGGCCTCTATAAATTCATAGGAAGTGGTACTATTAGGAGGCGTGGCTTTGCTGGAGTGGGTATGGCCTTGTTAGAGGAAGTGTGTCACGGGGGGGGGGGGGGTGGCAGACTTTGAAGTTTCCTATATTCAAGCTACTGCTCAGTGTTTCACTCCAACTTCCTGACGCCTTCTGATCAAGATGTAGGCAGCACCATGTCTGCCTGCACACTGCCATGCTCCCCAGTATGATTATAATGGACTGAACCGCTAAAAACGCTGCCACTTCAATTAAATGTTTTCCTTTATAGAGTTGACATGGTCATGGTACCTAAGACAAGGTGAATGAGTAAGCGGAGGAAAGAATGCAAAGGCTCTACAGGTGCTACCTGGGCAGCTGTCAATCATGATGAGGCAGTAGGAGAGGCATAAGCACCTGGCCTCCGGAGACAGAAACCAAACTACAAAGACCTACAGGGGGAGATAAAGGAAGGTGAAGATGATCTGTAGAATCAAGGCTCCCCAAGAGCTAATTTTTTTTTTTTTTTTTTACAGATGCATTAAATCCAGGTCAAAAGGTAATGCACAGTCTTTCCCAGTTCATCCAAGACTAGAAGGAACAAGATATAACCAGGTTCAAGAAAGGAAAAAGTAACACGTCCCCCAACATCTCTGGGTTTCTGTTCTATCCATAGCTGTAGGAAGTATTATAGAAAAGGACCCTGGAGTCACCATTGATGGCCAATGGGCACTGTGGACCTGCCCGCCCATCATTTTAACAATCTATCTCATTCATTTACCCCCCAACTTCACAAGTCCAGATTCCTCATAGTCAGAGGTCATTGAAAGTAGGTTCTTCCCATTTCCCCATTTTTTCCTTTGGCAGGAAACTCCTATCTGTCCCCATGTCCATCATCAAGGATACTGTGATGCCTCCTGTTTACTCATCTAACATTGCTCCTTTTCTGAAATTCTACATAATTACACCTACTTGCAAAACCAGACCACCTTCCAACCCTAGCTCTGTCATACGTGCTCCATGACAGCTAGGAATTAGGCCACCATCCAGCATTCACCCTTCTTCATCCATAAACAGTAGCATAGAAAAATAAAATCTGCTCACTGTAAACATAAAGCAGAGCTTTGGAGTCAGCAGTTACTTCATCCATGAGCCTTTGTGAGGCGATCCTAAATGGTAGATCTGCTTCAGAGCTAGATGGGCCACACTTTCTATTGTTTTCCCCAGCTGAGCCCATGCTGCTACCTGTGGGGTAAGAGAATGACCCTGCTTTGAAATTAACTACTGGAAGTGAAATAATTAGGTTCTGCTAAGAGTTATGGGTGTGATCTCAGTGGTGGAAGAACCAATTAGAGACACACAGAATATTTATGGTGATGTATGTGGCGGGGGTGGGGGGTGGGAGTGTCAAGTGGAGGAAGGGCACTGTGCCTCACCAGGGCAAAACAGCAGAGCTGGCCCGGGGGGTGTGAGAGTGGGCAGCCCAGATCTGAGGACCAAAGAGGAGAAGAAGTGCCCCCACTCCATGCTGAAGGCTGTATTTTCTGAGCTAGCCAAGGGAGTGATGATGAAGGAAAGCTGGTAGGCTAGCCAACCCAGCTAATATGGAGGCCTAGACCCAGGGCTATGAGTTTGCCGCCAAAATCCACCTCATCAATGAACTGTTGATTTTCTTGGGGGAGGGGGAGGTTGCAAGGTCAGAGGGTGGATGCAAGGGGAGATAAGTGGGAACAGAATGCACTTTGTGAATGAAATTCACAAAGAATCAATAAAAGCTAAAG